>CM036938.1:804737-1087180 GCA_020800305.1 Porphyrio hochstetteri | reverse complement strand
AACTGGGGTGTCACAGCTGTTCCTCAGGGGAACAGGAAACTGGGGTGTCACAGCTGTTCCTGGAGGGGAACAGGAAACTGGGGTGTCACAGCTGTTCCTGGAGGGGAACAGGAAACTGGGGTGTCACAGCTGTTCCTGGAGGGGAACAGGAAACTGGGGTGTCACAGCTGTTCCTCAGGGGAACAGGAAACTGGGGTGTCACAGCTGTTCCTGGAGTGGAACAGGAAACTGGGGTGTCACAGCTGCTCCTGGAGGGGAACAGGAAACTGGGGTGTCACAGCTGCTCCTGGAGGGGAACAGGAAACTGGGGTGTCACAGCTGTTCCTCAGGGGAACAGGAAACTGGGGTGTCACAGCTGCTCCTGGAGGGGAACAGGAAACTGGGGTGTCACAGCTGTTCCTCAGGGGAACAGGAAACTGGGGTGTCACAGCTGCTCCTGGAGGGGGAGCATCCTTCGCGCTGTCCCTGCCAGCGGCTGTTCCTGTGCTGCCAGGCATTTCACCCAGCTCCTGCCCGGCCTGGCAGCGGCACCGGGCGCTTCCCGCGGGCCCGTTTCCCGGCCCGGTGCCGTCCCTTCCCCCGGCCCGGGGCCCGTGTGTCTCAGGGGTTCTGCCCGTGCCCACCAGGCTCTTGGTGTGTCAGGGCCCAGCAGCGCAGGACGGGCCCGTGTCTCCTCCCGCCCCCGGCAGCGCTGCTCGGAGGGGCCCCAGAGCCTGCGGCGAGAGGCCGGCCCGGCCCAGGGCCGGCGGGTCCCGGGCAGGGGATGTGTGCGCAGGGCCCCGCCGCAGGGTACCCGCGTACAGCCGCCCGCACACGCCGCAGCAGCTCGGGCCCCTGTCACCCGTCCCTGCGGGGCACAGGCAGCACCGGGAATCCCCAGAGGCTGCTCGGGAGAGACAGGGAGGACGGGGCCGGGGGAGAGCAGCGGGGAGTCTGCCAGGGGCACGGCACCGGGGCTGTGCGGGAAAGAACCCACGAGGCTGCGGGCAGCAAGGGGAGTTTATTGGCTGAAGCACGTCGAGAGGTGCAGAGCTACAGGGAGGATGCAGAGGCGGCGCCGCCTCTCAGCACCGATCGGTGGAAGGGAGAGGAGCTGCGTGTGATCCCTCAGAGAAGCAGCAAGCGATTTGCTCCGAGAAGCGTGCGGCTCGGAACAAGGGGGCCACAGCTGCGGGTCATCCCTCTCCTGGAAGCAGAAAGAGCAGACACAGAGGGCTGAGGCCACTGCTGCTGGGAACCACTCCAGCAGCACAGTACCAGCCTGGGGCAGGGTGCTGGGGACACCCCACACGCCGCTTTCACCTGTCCCACAGGCGCGGCGTTTGCTGCAGGTTGAGGCACACACGTGTGTCTCTCCAGGCACACACGGGGCCGTGTGTGCTCACACTCACTGTGCACAGCAGCGCACGAGGGGTCCAGCAGCCGGCGCTTCCGACCCCTCACCCTGCGGGCAGCTCTGGGCCCCAGAGAGCGCCGGGGCCTCCGACTGCGCCGAGCCGAGTGCGGAGCCAGGTGAGACTCGCAGCGCTGACCCCACGGGCAGGGGAGGAACTGGGCACACACACCCACCAACACCCCGTGTCCAGTTGTACACCCGGCGGCATCGCGGCTTCCGCAGAGGTGGGATGTGGGTTTGAAAGGGGAAATGGCCTCAAGACCTTCTCCCCACCTCCCCTGCCCTGCCAGGAGGGTGCAGAGAGGTGGGCGAGGGTCTCTTCAGCCAGGGGACAGGAGATGGGACAAGGGGCAATGGGCTCAAGCTGCCCCAGGGCAGGGTCAGCTCAGCTGGGAGGGCAAAGTTCTTCCCTGGCAGAGCTGTCAGGGCCTGGCCCAGGCTGCCCAGGGAGGGGCTGAGTCCCTGGCCCTGGGTGTGTTTAACAGGCGGGGAGATGAGGGGCTCAGGGATCTGGTTTAGCACAGGACAGGGACGGTTGGACTTGATGGGCTTAAAGGGCCTTTCCAACCCAGTGATTTGGGGATTCTGTGGGAAATTCCACCCCCCCTGTACGTGGCACAGCTCGGTGCTGAAGGGACACTGGACGAGAGCAGTGGACCCTGGGGTGCTGCTGCTTTCCTCCAGTGAGCCCGGCAGAGGCCATTCACGCCTGAGGTCGCTCTCCTGCCTGGTTCTCCTCTGCTCGGTCAGCATCTCGCCCCGGGAGCCCTTGAGGTGCACTGGCAAACCCGGGGCACTCACCACCTGAGCCAGAAATGCTGATGTTCCTTGGAGAGCAACAGGCTGTGTCTTTGGACACAGGGAAAGCAAACTGCCAAAGGAAGCTCTACGAGCTGAGCCATGTCGCCGTGGCCCAGGCAAAGGCCAGGCACAGCCCCCTGTGGCACCAGAGGCCTTGGTGCCATGTCCTTTGCCAAGGCCTCGCTCTCCCCAGGACTCACCTCCAGCTATCACAGGGCCCCGATCTGCTGCAGCATCGTGGGCAGCTCGTGGCTGATCCTCTGCAGGTCAGAAAACCCTCCGATGTAGTACCTCCCAATGAAGATGTAAGGGGCCTGGGCAGAAACACCACAGGGGTTAATGGGGAGAGCGGGGGGGCACAGAGGGGCTGTCTGGGGAGCAAGGACAGCAGATTCACAGCGTCCTCCTGGCCTCGCCCCGAGCCCCCGCCCGCCTGGAGAGCTGCTGCGGGAAGAGAAGGGCAGGGAAGCCGCTGCGTTTTGTGGCGGAGGCTGAGACTGGGCAGCGGGAGGGGGGCGCTGGGCAGGCTGCAGACACACACAGGTCCCAGCGCAGCGAGCGGCCCCCAGTGCCGGGACCCGAGGGGCGCAGGCACCGCGCCTGTGCCCACAGCGGGGTCTCCGAGCTCCGGCACTGCCGTGGTGGGACGTGCTGCCAGGCACCAGACAGCCCCTGGGCAGAGCAGATGGGGGCTTCTGGCACGACCCCTTCTCCACACACCCCTCCCTGGCCTCTTGTCCGGCTCCTGCCTCGCAGCCCCAGCGCCAGCGATTCCCCTGCCTGTGCCCGGCCCGTTTCCTGGCCGGCTCAGGACGGTCGCCTGGCTGAGAGAGGAGCGACGATGGCCAGTGCAGGGCCCGATGTCAAAATAAGCGGAGCAAGGACGAGCACCCCTCTCCTGATGACCAGCAGGAGCTGCGGCACCGCAGCCGCTTCCTCGAGGCTCCTGTGCGCCGCGCTCCGCAGGGGGCAGTGAAAATCCCGGCCGAGCTGGGGAGAAGCACCCGAGCCCCAGGCCAGGAAGATGAGCAGGGATGAGCAGCCAGGCAGAAGCGAGAGCGGTGCTGGCAAAGCAACCCCCCCGACCCCTGCAGCTGCGGGCTGTCACTGGTGGCACCAGCACGGAGAGCTTTGAAGGGAGCACAGAGAAGAGTTTCCTTCATCCCCCATGGCCAAGCTGGTGAGGAAAGCCTTCCCATCCCTGCAGAGCCCCGGCCCCAGCCACAGCTACGACAAGCCTTCCTGTCTGGGGGACGCCTTAGCCCCCCCCCATGCCCGCCGCCCGGCTCCTGCCGCCTCCCCTGCTGGGAAATGACCCTCTGCTTTCAGGAATGGACTTGTCTTGCTGCAGACCTCACACCCTTCTCCTTCAGACTCAAAATCTCACTCTGTCCCTCCCTCTGTGTCCCCCCCTCCATCATCTTCCCCCTTCGGAAGGGGGATTTACCTCCTGGAAATGTGCTGCCACTTCCCGACTGATCCTATTGCCCCCCCTGCTTCTGGGAAATGGCTTTCTGCTCTCTGCGTGCTGCTGCTCTGACAAAGTTGTACAGCTTCCACCTCTCTTCCTCCTTGCCTCCTTTTCCCCTCCTTTCTCCCTCTCTCCCTGTCTGCCCAGCTGCTCTGGCTGTCTGGTGGGGCTGCGTGGGTCAGACGTGCTCAGGTGCCGGCCTGAGGACAGGGCGCGGGGAGTGAAGCCCACAGCAAGGTCCCTGTGCCCCCCCTGAAGCCCAAATCGAGCAGGGGGTCCAGCAGAGGCCAGGACAGCGGCCGGACTCCATCAGCGATTCCTGGCAGGAGGTGTGGGCAGCGGGAGCGACTGGCTCTGCCGTGGCCCGGGCAGGACAGACGTGGGGACGGGCCCGCTGGCAGTCCCGCTGCCCGCATGGCAGCTCAGCTCTGGATGTCCCCTGGGCCCAGCCCAGCCACCTGCCAGGACGGGAGCCCAGCGCAGGGAAAATCCCCCTGGGACTCGGGCAGCGCTGCCTTCCCTCCCACCCCCGTCACTGGCCTGTGGGGCTGGGGCTCATGAGGGGACTTAACGGGGAGGGAGAAGGGAACGGCAACCCCGGCGTCTCCTCGGCAGCCGGTGGCCTTGGCCACAGGGTTGGGGAGGCACAGCCCGTCCCGGGAGGTGCTGCAGCCCCAGGGCTCTGCGCCGAGCCAGCCGCAGCCATGGGGAGCAGGCTGCACCCCTCCGCAGGGCAGCACGGGTCCCTGCCGGGGCTTTGGGGTGGGAGGAGCCGAGGCACCGAAAGAGGAGCCTTCATGGGGGTGGGGAAGGCGAGCGGCTTCTCCCTGCCCCCCGGCACGGAGAGAGGAGGGGAAAGGGACCTCGCCGGAGCCCCTGGCCCAGCCAGACAGAGCGTGGGCTGGCGGGGACGAGGGACCGGCAGGCTGGGGAGCAAAGGCTGCCAGAACTTACGCTGTTGCGGCCGGTCTTCTGCTGGATGAAGTGCTGGACGTTGTCCCTGTCCGTGATGTCGACCACGCGCAGCCTGCCCGGCACGAAGTTGTAGCTCTTGAGCATCTCCATGGCGTTGCGGCTCTGCGGGCAGTCGGACGTCACGAACAGGGTCACGCTGTGATCCCTGATCTGGCTCCTGACAAACCACTCGACCATGCTGCCTTCCCAAGGGGAGCTGGAGCGTCGAGGGCGAGTTCGCAGGCAGCTGGGACGGGGCAGAAGTGGAGTCCCCCGCTCCAACCAGGGTATTTATGAGCAGCGCTGAGCCCTCCCCGCTGGAAACTCCTCCCAGGAGGACGTTATCTCCTCACAGGGTCACTTGCTCTAAAGCAGCAATACTTGTCTTTTGGCTCTGTCCCTGGAGGACACCCAAAGTGCTGAGCAGAGGGGGGTGTCAGAGCAGGAGGACACCAGCGACCGGGGTCCCTTTAGGGCTGCGGCACCACGAGGCTCCGGAGCCGCTCGGCACCGGCTGCTCTGGCCGGGGCTGAGCTGCCAGCGATGCCCCTCGTGCCTGTCCTGCCTGGCAGTGCCAGGCCAGTCCCACACGTTTGGCTCACACCGGATGACAGAGAGCTCTGGCCTCTGCTCGGGGCAGAGTCACCTTGATCCGCCTGCTCAGGGCCGTGTCCTGTCAGGGCTTTCCTTCTCCAAGGATGGAGCCTCCACAGCCCAAACAAAAGAGATTTTCCTTTGGCTTAGATGGAGCCTCTGGCATCCCCGTGCGTGCCTGCAGCCTCTGCTCCGGGCATAGGGCAATGCTGGGAAGGGACAGGGTCCATCATTTTCATCCCCCCCTTCCTCCCTTACTCCCTCCCTATGTCAGGACAAGAACCCCCCCAGGCCCCTCTTCTCCAGGGGGAGCAGCCCCAGCTCTCTCAGCCCCCCTCATACGACAGATACTGCAATTCCTTTGGTGGCCCTTGGCTGACGTCTCTTCAGTACATCCCCATCTCTCTTGTACTGGGGAGCCCAGGGCTGCTCCAGACCTTCTCCTTCCCGTGAGCCTGGGGGAAACCAGCAGCAGTGCCCACAGGGCCTTGTTTCCCTTATTCCACACACAGGCAGCCGGCAGCCACAAACCCTCTGCCCCTCCCCGACCAGGGCTTCCCAGGTGAGGTGTCTGCAGCACCAGCAGCGCAGGAGGAAGCTGGCTCCTCCGCGCACAGGACAACGCGCGCTTTGAGATCACTCCTGCGCGGTCCTGAGAAAGGAGAATTTGGGCAGCTGGGTGCAGGCAGCTCTCTGTGCCCCATGGCCCAGCCCTGTGCCAGGCACTGTGTGAGCACTCGCTGCACCTCAGCAAGTCCTGGGCAGCACAGCGTCCCCTCCCCTCCGGCTCTCAGCACTGCTTCTCGGAAAGCAGAACGGTCCTGAGACCAGAGGCTCTTCCCAGACTGTTTCCTCTGCCAGCCCCCTCCAGGCACTGGGCAACATCAGCCTTCAGAGCCGGGGGCGTCTGGCTGAAGCACCCCATCTCCCATCCCCAATGGAGCACCAAGCCCCGGCACCACTGAAAGGCCAGGCCCCGGCACCACCGAAGCACCAAGGCCCAGCACCACCGAAGCACCAAGGCCCGGCACCACCGAAGCACCAAGGCCCAGCACCACCGAAGCACCAAGGCCCGGCACCACCGAAGCACCAAGGCCCAGCACCACTGAAGCACCAAGGCCCAGCACCACTGAAGCACCAAGGCCCAGCACCACTGAAGCACCAAGGCCCGGCACTACTGAAGCACCAAGGCCTGGCACCACCGAAGCACCTGGGAAGTCCATAAGCCTCCAGTGAGCAGGTCTGAAAGGGGACTGGTTTGGGGAAAGCTTGGTAATGAAACTGACGACTTCCAAAACCTCTTCTTGGGGTGGGGGAACTGAGCAGGGGTGTGGGAGGTGATGGGACCGCACTTACCTCTTCTGGTTTGCTCTCGTTGGGGTTCAGTGCTGGCTTCATCCCTGCTGGGCCGTTGGCTTCACGTTCACACAGAGCAAAGGCTCCTGGACCCTGGATACGAAAACCCAGCGGGTAAAACACCGTGGTCTGAAGCGTCAGCTCTCGGTGTGGAGGTAGCCAGAGCTCCCACCCTTCCCTGTGTAAGCTCCTGGACCCTGTTGTGCCGTCAGGCAAGGAATCAAGCTGAAAGGCTCCTTCTTCCCGACACGTGCTGCCCACACACCTTCCAGCTGCCCGCTGCCTTCCCGGCTGCCGGGCCGGCAGCTCGCGCTCCAGAGAGAACCTCGGGCTTTACTCGGAGCTGGTCTTGCAGGACAGGTCAGCGTCGGGACTGGCATCGCCAGGGTTAAAACAGCCCCAGACAGCGAACACAGGCCCGACATCTGCCTGCTGGGATGACCCCCAGGCAGTGCCAGCCGGGGGGAAGTAGCGAATCTGGCCGGGCCCTCAGTTGGCAAGAAACAGGAACCGAATGTCCAAGGGAGCGTTGGGACATCCCACGTAGAGCCTGTGGACGGGCTGGGCTCGGGGCACAGAAGGATTCTCCCCGCACCAGTGCTGGCTCTGAGGCCGAGTGCACAGTGCCAACCTCTGCCGGGCCCTGTCCTGCCGCGCCAGGCGACGGCTGCTGCCTGTCACCCCGGAAAACCCCCGGGGCTGGGTGAAAACGCTCCGGCCCATCCTGTGGTGAACAGGAACCTGCCGAGCCCGCCGGCTGCTGCGGGCCAGGGCAGAGACTGCTCCTGACAAGAGAGACCTGGGCTCTGCGCTTGTCAGGGCCCATCATCCCTGAGGCCGTAGCGGGCTCACCCCTCACTCTCCAGTGACAGTGACATCTACACCAGTTACAGTTCCCAGCTGGGATTGCCGTGAAGGAACGGACCTTTCCCAAAGCCCTCCTGGGAGACTGATGGTGCTTTGAGAGACTCGCTGGGTACAGGGCACCTCCCGCAAAAAGGGGAAGGGGTTCGCTTCCTGTGGGGGGAACCAAAGTTAAAATGCACCCCTGATGCAAGGGAGAAGGGGAGGGGAGGTGTGGGGCTCACTGTCCAAGGCCAATGGCGATTCTTAGTCTCCTACTATGTAATCGGGTTCTTTTGGGGTGTCCGAGCAGCGGGCAGGCTCTTACCCAGCTGACTTGCAGTTTCTGCTGAAGGCTGGGGCCTCTTTATCTCCTGGTTTACAGTCCTCAAGTTCCTGCCCTTGCTGGCAGAACATGGAGAGCTGAAGAGTCCCATATTTGGGGTAAACAGTGCCAGGACATCAGCGTGACACCAAAATACTGCTCCATACTGGAAGACTAAACACAGGGCTGTACCAGCAGATAGGGAAACTACCAAGAGAAACAATTGTAGCCTGGCAGAAAGCCTTCAGCAGATTGACCTGCTCATGCCGAGCAAAGCAAACAGCACAGATGACACCCAGGTCTAATCCCAAGCAATTTATTTGAATTAAAACTTCTTTGCTCCCACTAAAGAGCTAATATCCCTCAACAGACCTTCTTTTGGATTTACTAAGCACCCCTGCTAGCGTGTGAAGAGGTCTGTGCTTCCTTTGAAGCTGCCGGGTTATCTTGCCCAGTTTTACTCATCAGAGGATTATCAGCCTCAGAAGGGGATGGCCAGGCCTGATGAGGCTGCTCCGGGTGGGCTGGGATGGCCAGGAAACTCCCCAGCTCGTAGGGCCCTGGGCTGCTTCCCGCTGCTGCTGTCCCGTGCGGGCAGAGCCAAAGCGACGAGAGCCCCGCGGTCCTTGGGGTGGCTGGAGACGGAATCGGGTGCAGAGGTTGTGCTTTTCCTTTGCCCCTCGGGGGCAGCAGGGACACTGCAGGAAACAGGCCGGCTCAGCGGGTCCATACGGGGCTCTGTGGTGGGTGTCACCCCACAGGCCCGCGTTTCGGTACCGGAGGCCTGCGCAGCCCGGGCTGGTGGGGTCCCAGGGCAGACGGGGCTCTTGGCTCGGGCGCTTGCAGGCCTTGTTGCCGGGGCTGTAACCTGGGCTGGGCCACGCAGCGGGGGAGCTGCAGTGCCTGGGGATGTGGGGAGGCCAAGAGCCCAGTCGGGACCCTGAGCTCCAGGAAAGCCACTTCCTGATGCTAAAAGGTGAGTCAGTAGGATCCCCTGGGAAGCTGTTCTCAGGGAGGGGGGAGCAGAGCAGAGCAGAGCTGGGGGTCTGTAAGGCCCCACAGAGTGACAGCTCTGGATCCCCGGGTGTAAGAGGGGAGGAGAGGAAGGCCAGAGACAGCGTGGAGGAGCCAAGGGCAAACTGAAGGGTGAGAAGGAAAGGCAGAGTGGTGGCAGCAGGGCTGGTATCCTGGGGACACCAGAGGGACGCTGCCTGGCTCTGGAGGGACGGCTCAGGGAGGCTGAAGCACAGCTGGAGCCGAACGTGTGGAGGGGCCCAGAGTGCAAGATGGCGGCTTCTAGAGGTGTCTCAGCCAGAGAAGGAAGGTCAAGGAAAGGGGCAGCTCCTGGTGATGCTCCTGGCAAACCGGTAACAGTGGAGGAGGAGAAGGCTTTCTGCCTCCATCTTCACTGGCCACCTCACTCCCCACAGCTCTCGGGTGGAGGGACAGCAAGGTAGGCACTGGGGCAGCAAAGCCCTGCCACTGGGAAAGGGAGGATCAGGATCGTGGCCACCTGAGCATACACAAGGCTACGGGACCCCATGAGCTGCACCCCAGCGCCCTGATGGAGTTCCCAAACCACTCTCCATGATCTTTGAAAAGCTGTGGCAGTCTGGTGGAGTCCCCGGTGACTGGAAAAAGGGAAAGAGACTCACAGACTGGTGGGAGTTGTCAGGGGCCTCCGGAGAGCAGTGTGAGAGCCTGGAGCCAGAACCCCCAATGGTTTTTGTCAGCGCAGCCCCCCTCGTCACCCGAGTTCTCCCTAAGTGCCACCCACTACCGCCCCCCCCGTCCCCTGCCCGTGCCCGCGGGCCCCCCCGGCTTCACCCCAGAACAGCTGGATGGGGAATGGAGTGGAGGGGGGTGAGGAGGAAGAGGGGTTTCCGCGGTTCCCCCACCCCCGGGCTCCTGCGCGGCGTGCAACCTCCCCACATCACCCCACACATCACCCCGTGCATCACGTCACTCCACAGGTTGACCAGGACATCAACTCCCCGCCCCATCCCCCCACATCGTCCCCCCACATCGCCCCCCACATTGCCCCACGCATCCCATTGCTCTGCAAGTCGCCCCCCCCATCAACCCAGTGCATCACCCCACAAATCTCCCTCCCCACATCACCCAACATGTCTCCCCACGCATCATCCCACGCGTCGCTCCACACATCTTCTTGTGCCTCACATCAGGCTGCACAGAGACCAGGACATTGGCCCCCCACACCCCATCCCATCACCCAACACATCACCCCATGGGTCACCCCATGCATCACCCCATGGGTCACCCCACGCGTCACCCCATGGGTCACCCCACGGGTCACCCCATGCATTGCCCCATGGGTCACCCCACGCGTCACCCCATGGGTAGCCACACACATCACCCCATGGGTCACCCCACGCATCACCCCATGGGTCACCCCACGGGTCACCCCATGCATCGCCCCATGGGTCACCCCACGTGTCACCCCATGGGTAGCCACACACATCACCCCATGGGTCACCCCACACACTGCCCCATGAATCACCCCACATGATGCCTTGGAAAGCCAGAATCAAAACTCCCTGTGCTTGGTGCCTATGAAGCAGGGATCCTTCATTGCAGCGCTGGGCACACAGGGGATCGATCGCTCCTCCCAGTGTGTGTGCCCACCAAAGCCAAATTTCTCATATTGATACAGATTAACTATACATATTCATTATAATTTCTAAGAAAAGGCAGAGTTATGCTAATTATTTCTAAGAAGACGTTTACATTAACCCCTCACAGATAGAGCATGGTCAGTGACACTCAGGAGGTCTTCCGGTTCATGGATGAAGGCTGGACGTCTTCCTCGCTCTCAGCGCATGCTCTTTACATTTCTTCTCCGTGATTATCTGAGCTCAAAAACACCTTTCTTTTTGCTGAAAACAAGATATACTCTGTCCCCTAATTTGTCGTTAGTCTTATGACTCCTCTATCTCCTGCTTCCTCCCTTTCAAGGCTGCTGCACTATTATGGCTCAGTTTTGTAGCCGCTTTCATGAAGCCGCTGATGTGATGACTGCCAACATCCCAAACTAACCTGTTCCTAAAAACACACACATTCTGACTCCTTTATCTCCATGGCTGTTACTGTTCCATTGTTATGGTTAAGTTTTGCAGCTGCTCTCACAAGCAGCTTACACAGGTAAAGCTTTCTCCTAAACTAATCTATTCTTAAACCCATGAAAATTCTCATATTAAAGTTATATTAATTGTCTCTTAAGCTACATCTACATTAATCTATTCAGCATGATTACATGTCATTGGATCATTCCCCCCTTTTCATTATCCTTACAAATTCTTTTGTAATTCCAAATTATACTACTCTATTGCCATGCTTTGAAAAATATTCATCTGCCTCTACTTGATGTCTTATTTTATTCTTTAACAGTAATGAAGGATATTCCCTGAGTGCTCATCCTCAGGAACTGGCTGACAGGGAGGGGAAGAATAACAAAGCTCCCAGGGTTCAGGAGGAAATGATTAGCGACCTGCTTGGCCAGTGAGATACCCACAAGTCAATGGGGCCAGATGGGATTCACCCGAGGGTGCTGAGGGAGCTGTCAGATGTGCTGGCCAAACCCCTTTCCATCATCTCCCAGCAATCCTGGCAGACTGGGGCAGTTCCAGTCGCCTGGAGCCTGGCAGATGTTACACCCACAGACAAGAAGGGTCGGAAGGAGGATCCAGGGAGCTACAGGCCTGTCAGTCTGACCTCAGTCCCAGGGAAGATCATGGAGAGGGTCATCTTGGGAGCTCTCATGCAGCACATGCACGATGGCCAGGGGATCAGGCCCAGTCAACATGGGTTCACAAAAGGGAGATCCTGTCAAACTGACCTGATCCCCTCCTGTGACAAGGTGACCCGCTGAATGGACAGGGGAAGGCTGTGGATGTGTCTGCCTGGGCTTTGGCAAAGCCTTTGACAGGGTTTCTCACAGCATTCTGGCTGAGAAACTGGCTGCCACTGGCCTGGACAGGGGGACCCTCAGCTGGGTTAGAAACTGGCTGGCTGGCCGGGCCCAAAGGGGGAATGGAGCCAAATCCAGCTGGAGGCCGGTCACGAGTGGCGTCCCCAGGGCTCAGTGCTGGGTCCAGTTCTGTTCAGCATCTGTATCAGTGACCTGGATGGAGGGATGGGATGTTCCCTCAGTGGGTTTGGGGGTGACACTGAGCTGGGAGGAAGTGTTGATCTGCCTGAGGGTGGGGAGGCTCTTCAGGGGGACCTGGACAGGCTGGGCCCATGGGCTGAGACCAAGGGGATGAGGTTTAACAAGGCCAAGGGCAGAGTCCTGCACATGGGACAGAACAACCCCAGGCAGAGCTACAGGCTGGGGGAGACTGTCTGGAGAGCTGTCAGGCAGAGAAGGACCTGGGGGTGTTGGGTGACTGTGACTGAACACGAGCCAGCAGTGTGCCCGGGGGGCCAGGAAGGCCAAGGGCATCCTGGCTTGTGCCAGAGCCAGCGTGGCCAGCAGGTCTGGGGAGGGGACTGTGCCCCTGCACTGGGCACTGGGGAGGCTGCACCTCGAGTGCTGGGCCCAGTTCTGGGCCCCTCACTACCAGAAGGACATGGAGGGCCTGGAGCGTGTCCAGAGAAGGGCAACCAGGCTGGGGAAGGGGCTGGAGGGCAAATCCTCTGAGGAGCGGCTGAGGGAGCTGGGGGTGTTCAGCCTGGAGAAGAGGAGGCTGAGGGGAGACCTTCTCCCTGCCTCCCCTGCCCTGCCAGGAGGGTGCAGAGAGGGGGGCGAGGGTCTCTTCAGCCAGGGGACAGGAGATGGGACAAGGGGCAATGGGCTCAAGCTGCCCCAGGGCAGGGTCAGATTGGATGTTAGGAAAAAATGTTTTACTGAAAGAGTTGTCAGGGCTGGAACAGGCTGCCCAGGGAGGGGCTGAGTCACCTTCCCTGGGTGTGTTCAAAACAAGGGGAGATGAGGGGCTCAGGGATCTGGTTTAGTTTAGGATGTGAATGGTTGGACTTGATGATCTTAAAGGTGTTTTCTAACCTTGTTATTCTGTGATTCTGTTCTCTTCAGTTGTTTCTCTTTCTCTCTGTTTTTATCTTTTCCTAAATCCAATACTAAGGGATCCTGTGGTACCGTAAGCCCACACTCCCTCTGCCATTCCGAATCATCTCGGAGGGTGGAAAAAACCCAAACATATCAGCCTAGCCAATTTCCCTTTGATCTTAAAAAAGCATTAATTGCATTACCTCAGCAAATTGTTTTTACTCACACTCCCACCGGGTTGTCCTCTGATGTCTTTCCAATCCAAAATCTCACAATCCAGAGGGCTTTTCTTAGGGGTTTTGCTACTTTGTCTCCCTCTCATCGTTAGTCAGATTTACCTCTTGATTTCCGTTCTTACTTATAACTTAACTCCTGTCTGTCTGTCCAGCAATACTAACGAGAATGATACGGTTTCTCTAATACATTCACAGTTCCACACTGATTACAATAAAATATAAAAACAAACTGTCAATTTCTAGCAGGTAATTTTCTCTCTCTCCCAGATTCGCTGCGGCTCAGTCACTCACCACTCGCACCAGTCAACTCATTTCACTCACACCAATCCTTTGTCAAATCCAAATCACTCTTCAAAAGTCAGCAGCTTGTACCAACATCCAAAGTCCAGAGCAATCAATCAGTGCCAGCAGAGCAGCGACTCCCGTTGGGAATCAAAGCCCGGTCTCCTGCGTGACAGGCAGGAGCTCTCTCCCTGCCCACAGAGCAGCACGCTGGGACAGGAGCTGGCAGCAGGACTCCACACTCACTTTGTGCTTCCTTAAACGTCCCGGTCACACCTGCACAAGATCTTTATACGACAGATCCAACCCAGAACAATGCTCACTCGATACAGGTATGGAGATCCCGATTATTAGCAGCATCTACATGCTACTAACCAGGTGTATACACTCAGTATACATCAGATGTATACACTCAGGCACTAGTGACCTGGGATACGACGCTCTCCTGGGACGTCTCCCAGTGGCTGACAGTATCCCCAAACGACCGGTCTCCAGAAACCAAATCCCAAGATACCCAAGGATACCAGATCCAGATGGGCATCCACCAACCCAGGAGCTCAAATAATAAATTTAAAGGGATACCTTAAAATTGGAGGATGGTCCTTGTCTGCTCCCACAGGGAGCTGAGCAGGGTGAGGAGTCCCTCTGGGAACTCCCGGGCGCGCCTGGGGAGCCCTGTTCCTTACCGGATCCTGCAGCCCAGCAGAGAGGGGCCCATCTGGGGTGCCAAACTGATGCCTCACAAAGCCAGGATCAAAACTCACCAGCCTGGGTGACTGTTAAGCAGGAATCCTTTATTGCAGCGCTGGGCACACACTGGGAGGAGCGATCGATCCCCTGTGTGCCCAGCGCTGCAGTAAAGGATCCCTGTTTAACAGTCACCCAGGCTTTTGAGTCTTGATTCCGGCTTTCCGAGGCATCACACGCATCGCCCCCTGGGTCACCCCACACATTGCCTCCTGGGTCACCCCACACATTGCCTCCTGGGTCACCCCACACATCACCCCATGGGTCACCCCACACATTGCCTCCTGGGTCACCCCACACATCACCCCATGGGTCACCCCACACATTGCCCCCTGGGTCACCCCACACATTGCCTCCTGGGTCACCCCACACATCACCCCATGGGTCACCCCACACATCGCCCCATGGGTCACCCCGCATGTCACCCCATGGGTCACCCCATGCATTGCCCCATGGGTCACCCCACACAGCGCCCCTGGGTCACCCCGCACATCGCCCATGGGTCATCCTGCACATCACCCCATGGGTCACCCTGCACAGCGCCCATGGGTCACCCTGCACATCGCCCCATAGTTCACTCCACACATCGCCCCTTGGGTCACCCCACCTATCACCCCTTGGGTCACCCCACACATTGCCCCATAGGTCACCCCACACATCGCCCCATAGGTCACCCCACACAGCGCCCCCTGGGTCACCCCACACATCACCCCATGGGTCACCCCACACATCGCTCCTGGGTCACCCCGCACGACCTCCTGTTGCCTCACACATTCCCCTCATAGCACCCCCCACACACCACACTGCCATGGGCTGAACTGACTCGGTGCCTGGTCCACACGTGGTCCCCGTTTCTGGGCTGTAAAGGGATGATTCACCTGGATGGGTGTGAGGAGCGTTTCCCACAGTGCCCATTGCTGGTGTTGGGGTGTGATGCCTGGTGTGATGCAGGGGACAGGAGTGATGTCACCACCGATCTCAGTCCTGTCCCCTTCAATATGCCAAAAAATATGTGCTTGCTTCTCTCCTCAGCCTCGCTGCCTGCGGGAAGCTCAGCTTTGGAGAACTAGAGTTTTAGAGAAGGGGGAAGGTGAGTCACAGACTCACAGAATTGGGGTTGGAAGGGACCTCAGGAGATCATCAAATCCAACCCCCTTCCTGAAGCCCCTGAGGTTGTTGGAGTTTGCTGGGAGTCCAAAGCAGCTGGGAATGCAAAGTGAAGAAGGTGGATGAAAACCAGGGGCAAAACCTGGAGCCACTGAGGAGGCAGATGTGTGGAGAAACCGGGGTCTCATGAGGGCAGGCACGGGCAGGGGTCGAGGTTCACCCACCTCTCACGGTCTGGGGTGAACTCACCTGGCCAAGCTGGCAGCAGGTTGGCCTTTTTCTAACCTGTGTGTTTGCAGCTCTAATTCACTGTGTGTGCACTGGAAGGAACTTGTGCTCTGCACTGTAGTTTTCTGACTGCAAAAGAAAGAAAAAAAAAACCCTAAAACCCAAACAACTCCCTTGGAAACCCTTCTCTGCTTTGATTTTCCCTTTACAGCACACCCTGAGTTGAGTGGTTTCATGGGGTGACCCGAACAGGTTTCACAGCACCCAAAAAACTGGGGTTTTCCTCAGGTGGTCATTGCAGAGGATGGAAATCAAGGTCTGGTTTGTTGGAGGGCATCACTGAACACTCCAGCACTGCTTTGAACCCTTTTGTTACCAACTCTGGGGTAAGTTAAAACATTCCATTTCTCCTCTGCAGGACATGTCAGATGAGAACGAGGAACTGGCAAAGTGAAAACAAACAGGACTGGGGGAAGGACAGAGAGTAAGCAGAAAGCCCAGAAATCCCAACTGCCCTTGTTCTGCTGCTGATGGACACTGAGTAACGCGACCGGCATGTGAGGCTGAAGGCTGCTGGCTGCATCCTCTCCCTTCCAAGGACTGGTGGCTGCAGGAATTCAACAAACCCTGGTATCAGCCTGGAGCAGAGAAGGCTGCAGGGGGACCTCACTGCAGCCTTCCTGTCCCTGAAGGGAGCAGAGGAACAGGAGGGGAATGGGCTTGTGAAAGGGCAGAGACTGGCAGGACAAGGGGGCTGGAGTGAAGCTGGAGGAGGGAAGGGGGAGAGGAGAGACTGGGGGAAGTTCTGTGCAGAGAGAGTGGTGAGGGGCTGGAAGGGGCTGCCCAGAGAGGGGGTGGGTGCCCCATCCCTGGGGTGTTCAAGGCCAGGTTGGCTGGGGCCCTGGGCAGCCTTGTGTAGCTCCAGGCCTGGAGGTTGGTGTCCCTGCCTGTGGCAGGGGGTTGGAGCTCTGTGACCCTTGGGGTGCCTCCCAACCCAGACCAGGCTGGGATTCTGTGATTCTATGATAAGCTGTCTTTTTAAAGAAATAGAGTGCTTCTGGTGCTAACAATGTGTGTGTGTGTATATATACACATATATATATGTATTCTAGTTTTCTATTTTTGTATTCTATTTCTCCATTCTATTATTCTATTTTTCTATTTTATTCTATATATGTATTTTACTTATTCTGTTTTTCATATATATGTGTATGTATTCTACTATATATATGCCTCTGTGTGTATATATATATATATATTTATATATTCATTAATCTTAAATGTGTTAGTTATGACCATAAAGTCCAGGGGCATTCCTCCCATTTAATACAGATTTATCTGATAACACTTGCAGTCTGATAGCACTTGCAGTGATTGGGTTGCTCAGCTTTAGCAAGCCCCAAACTGAGATCCAGCGAGGTCAGGGGAACTTGTTCATTCCCTTCATTCTCCAGGGCTCAGGAAGCCAGCTGGAGATCCCCAGACACTCTGCCAACACCACATCTCCAGCCTTCCTGCCCCTCAGCTCAAACCTTTGTGCTTTTATTCTGAGGATCCTTCTCAAACTCCGTGGCAAAGCTGCTCTGTGTCTGAGGGCAGAGTGCTCTGGTTTGGCACAGGACAGGGATGGTTGGACTCCATGAGCTTAAAGGGCTTTTCCAACCCTGTGATGCTGTCATTCTGTGAAACACAAAAGCAGTTGGGTTTGTAGGGGTTTGGTTCTTTTTCTCCCCCCACCCTGTGTTGGAATCGTAGAAAGGATCTGCTCTTGTCAAGTGCATCCCAGCATCCCTGGGCGCTGAGGCTGTGCTCAGAAACCTCCCAGCCTCAGGCTCTGCAGACAGCAGAAGGTCCCTGTGGTTTTGCTGCCAGCCTGATTCTGAAGAAAAGGCTGGGAAACAAAACCCTCCAGCACCAGAGAACTGGGCATGAAATGACAGTTCCCTCACTGCTCTTGTTGGGGCTGTTGGGCTGGTCCTTAATTACTGAAGCGCCCGCAGGGACTCAGTGGGGCCGTCCCCTGGATGCCAGAGCATCCCAGCAGAAGGCGGTGATGCAGAGGGACACCTCCAGCTCCTGCTGCCTCACTGGGAAGTGGAACAGGGCCTTTGCCTGGGAAGTGGCTGTTCCCTCTTTCAGGAAGGGAACCGGCTGGCAGGCTGTCATCCCTGAAAACTCGGTGGGTGCAGATGCCAATTCCCTTGGGAAGGTCCCTGCACAGTCTGGACTCTGCTGACATGGAGCTTTTGCAGAATTTTAATGGCTGGTGAGGATGATGTGACACTCTGACGTTACAGGCCTTGCAGCACCGTGATGGGAGGCTGGGGACAGTGGCTCCCTGGGCCAGGCAGGCAGGGAAGGAGCACCCGGCATCCTGCGCTCCAGCACCTCTTGGTCCCACATCAGCGCAGGCTCAGAGCTCGGCTCCCCGGGGTGCTGAAGGCATTTCCACTCACACTTTTGATCACACCCACTCCCCCCACAGCTTTTCCACTGCTGCAGCACTTGGTGAGGAGCGGAGCCCAGTGGGACATCAGGAAGACGGCCCCAGATCTGCCTGAGGTGCCAGAGCAACCCCATGGCATCGCTGCCGTGTGGCTCGCAGCCGGCTCGCTGCACGGGGGTTCCTTTTATTCCTCTTCTTTAATTTAATGTGACTTTCAGGAGTACCTGTGCCTGAGATGTTATCAGCAGGGAGGAGAGAGGACCAAACCAGTTGTTTGGGGATGCTGCTGAGTAACAAGGCGTTCCACCCACTCCTGCTGCACAGTCCTGCTCATTCAGGGCCTTCCCTGCCTCCCTCACCTTGTCTCATCCCTCCAAACAAAAATTCCCAAAGCTCCAGCCAAAAAACCCCCAACCAAACCCAGCCAACAAACCAAGACTGAAGCCTTCCAGTTGCTTTGTTCTGTCAGTCTCAGGTGTGATGCTACTGCAGGGCACTCCAGCATCACCTCAAACGCATCCCACTGCCCACGGTCCCTCCCAGGCTTCCCTGCCCCAGCACAGGCTGGGGGTGCAGTCATCCCAAATGCCCGCAGAGGGTTGCAGAGCCTGCAGAGAAGCAGCTGTGTCCACCCAAGGTTGCAGCTGGGGAATATTTTGCTGCTGAGGTCCGATGGGGTTCTGCGTTTGAGCAACATGGGGGGTCTCAGTGAGGGTTCACTGCTTCCAGACCATGATCCTTGGCAGAGATGAGGCACAGGCTGTCCCAGGACCCTGTTTGAAAGTGATAAAGTATCATCAAAGGCAAGAAAAGAGATATGCTGTGTCTGTTGGAGAATGTTCAGGCCAAGGTCCTCTTTCAGGCTTGGGGGGTTTCAATATTATAGAGGTTTTGCTAGGTTTTGGGGGTTTTTTGTGTGTGTTACAGAGATTTTACTGTTAGAAAAATACCTGTTTTTAAAGAGTTTTGAATGAGAGGGAAAGTTGTGCCTGAAAGCTGTGTGGTGCTGAGCTGGCTCAGCAATGAGCAGCAGCTCAGGGAGCACTGCTGCTTCACGTCTGGAATTGCTGCAGAGAGAGGGGCTGTGACATGCAGCATCACGGTGCTGAGGGGATAATTAGGGGGCACAATCAGTGGCTGTGTCTTCCTTTCACTTTTAGCCGGAATCAGCAGGAAAAAGAGTGTTTGGCAAAGAAGGCCGAAGGGGTTTAGTCACATTCCTTTAGTAGATGAGGGGAAGGCCGTGGATGAGGTGTACCTGTACTTCAGTAAAGCCTTTGACAGGGTTTCTCACAGCATTCTGGCTGAGAAACTGGCTGCCACTGGCCTGGACAGGGGGACCCTCAGCTGGGTTAGAAACTGGCTGGCTGGCCGGGCCCAAAGGGGGAATGGAGCCAAATCCAGCTGGAGGCCGGTCACGAGTGGCGTCCCCAGGGCTCAGTGCTGGGTCCAGTTCTGTTCAGCATCTGTATCAGTGACCTGGATGGAGGGATGGGATGTTCCCTCAGTGGGTTTGGGGGTGACACTGAGCTGGGAGGAAGTGTTGATCTGCCTGAGGGTGGGGAGGCTCTTCAGAGGGACCTGGACAGGCTGGGCCCATGGGCTGAGACCAAGGGGATGAGGTTTAACAAGGCCAAGGGCAGAGTCCTGCACATGGGACACAACAAGCCCAGGCAGCTGGGCACAGTAAGTGGCTGTGTCTTCCTTTCACTTTTATCCAGAATGAGGTGCTCAGGGATCTGGTTTCGCACAGGACAGGGACGGTTGGACTCGATGAGTTTAAAGGGCTTTTCCAACCCAGTGATTCTGGATTCTGGGACTCCTGTTTGCTCTGTTGTCATGACATGGACACTTGGTTTTTCCAGCCCTCTTACAACTTCACATCTGGCTGCATCAGCATCCCATCCCCCTGTGCCCAGCATGAGCTCAGCAGGGCTGGCAGCAGCAGCAGAGAATCGCTGCCCAAAGCCCATGGTGCCAGCAGCCTCAGGTGAGTATCTGCACCTCTGGGTGTGACAGGAGCCCCGACCCAGTTGGTGACACGGCTCCCTCCAAGTCAGTCCCCAAGGTATGACATTGTTCTGGGGTATCAGGAAGGGGAAGGATGAGGCTGAGCTCAGAAATCCTCCTTTGTGAGAGGTAAAAGCTGGAAGTTCTAGTCTTGGCTTATTTATCAATTTTTTTTTGCCTAAAATCACCATCAAAGTTGGACAGGAATATTTAAAGTCACGTTTGCTACAGATTTATACATTCAGATGATAAAAAGTTTATTTATTCTGTACACACAAGATCAGGATGAGGTGTGAGGCAAGGAGAGGCTGAGCGGTGAGTGCTACCTACTTCCTAAAGGCTCACTTAGACTGTGGTGAAGGTCGAGGAGACCCAGCTGTGGCGTCAGTTTAAGGCCCAGTGTGGGTCAGGCAGAAGAGCTGCTGATGTTCAGCGCTGCAGCACACGATGCTGTGGGTCTCTCAAGGTTTGTTGCTGGATGCCCTGTACTTTTTATCAAGGTTTCACTCCTGTTCCAAGCCAGGGCAGGGTGCTGAGAAGCGAAAATTGTTTTGGTTCTGCAGGACCAACAATTATCTGCACGAGACAAAGTCAGGGCGCCAGGGAGCTTACAGTGTTCTTGGGTCATCTGATATTGTTTCTCGAGCTGTGAGCAAACTGTAAGTATGCATGAAGAGCATGGCACTAGGGGAAAGGTGGTAGTGCTAATCCTGTTATCCTGTTAGGGCTGAAACACCCATTGTGAGGCTGGATGTGATGCTGGGGCAATCTCGAGAGTCCTGTGTTACCCGTGGCACTGCTGTCTGATGTGTCCTCACACAAATCACAGCATCACAGGGTTGGAAAAGCCCTTTAAGCCCATGGAGTCCACCCGTCCCTGTCCTGTGCTAAACCAGATCCCTGAGCCCCTCATCTCCCCGCCTGTTAAACACACCCAGGGCCGGGGACTCAGCCCCTCCCTGGGCAGCCTGGGCCAGGCCCTGACAGCTCTGCCAGGGAAGAACTTTGCCCTCCCAGCTGAGCTGACCCTGCCCTGGGGCAGCTTGAGCCCATTGCCCCTTGTCCCATCTCCTGTCCCCTGGCTGAAGAGACCCTCGCCCACCTCTCTGCACCCTCCTGGCAGGGCAGGGGAGGCGGGGAGAAGGTCTCCCCTCAGCCTCCTCTTCTCCAGGCTGAACACCCCCAGATCTGGCACAGGTCTGCATAGCAAGTGCTGGGAGTGATGCTCTGCAGCCTGCTCCCCTTCTTTTTTTGGGACAGTACCCTGCTCTCCCGTAGCAGAGGGAGGCCTTTGCCCAGAGCAATCAGGGACCCTGCAGCTGTTCAGTGGGGCTGGGTCTGCATTCTCCCCACAGCCAGCGTAAGATTTCTCCAGTTCAAAATGGGGCGTTGGACACACAGCACTGGAATCTCAGGTTTTCCATGGAAGATCTCACCCATAGAAAGTTTCCTCCAGCAGTGTTTTGGGTCAGTGACCCAGCACCTGCAGAAAAACCACTCCCCAAGGCTCTTCCAAAAGGGCACATGAAAGAGCTTTGCATGGAGGTCAATAAGCCAGTACTCACTGTAAGTGGGTGCTGGAACTGGCAGTGCAGGAGGGTGTATGGAGGATGAAAGTGCTGCCCTCTTGGGAACAAGTGCAGCTTTCTGGAATTCAGGTCTTGGGCCTTAGAAAATCTGGGGAGGAAAAATAGGAGGTGAGACACAAACAATAGTGCACAGCATGGGAGCTGCTCAGCCCACGGCTGAGGTGGCTGGAGAGGAGTGGGCAGCAAGAGCCCCAGTCTCAGGCCATTCCCCAAGGGCCCTTTTCCGTGGGCATTAAAAATGGCTCGTCCCTGTAAACAGTTCCTAAACATGAGAATCACACTGATAAATATTTGCACACCTTTCCCTGTCTCTGCTGCAGCTACAGCACTTCACAGAGCGGTGGGGTCACACCAGAGGCGAGGGAAGAGCTGAACCACCCATGTCACCGCGCTTGGTTCTTCTCATCAGAACTCTTGGGGAGGCTGCACCTCGAGTGCTGGGCCCAGTTCTGGGCCCCTCACTGCCAGAAGGACATGGAGGGCCTGGAGCGTGTCCAGAGAAGGGCAGCCAGGCTGGGGAAGGGGCTGGAGGGCAAATCCTCTGAGGAGCGGCTGAGGGAGCTGGGGGTGTTCAGCCTGGAGAAGAGGAGGCTGAGGGGAGACCTTCTCCCCGCCTCCCCTGCCCTGCCAGGAGGGTGCAGAGAGGTGGGCGAGGGTCTCTTCAGCCAGGGGACAGGAGATGGGACAAGGGGCAATGGGCTCAAGCTGCCCCAGGGCAGGGTCAGCTCAGCTGGGAGGGCAAAGTTCTTCCCTGGCAGAGCTGTCAGGGCCTGGCCCAGGGCTGTGCAGGTTTAAGAAGGGTGAGGAGGGTGCAGACTCGACACTCCAGCGTGGGGTTGGGTTTTTTTTTCAGATTTGGAAAACGTGCCACTTTCTGCACTGCTGATGCTTTCTCTCCCTCGGTGCTGTGGGGATCGGCAGCGACTGGAGCTGTTTTCCTAACGCCCCGGGCTCAGCTGCAGCCTGAACCCCCTGCCAGGTGGTCCACAGGACTGGTCTTGCTGTTTGGGTAAGAACAGGGTGAGCTTTGGGATACCTGGGGAAAACAGAACCCTCTGACAGTCAGTGTTCAACTAATTCCTGAAGGAGAACTGTGATAAATGCAGCTACAGCGGTGACACAGATGCAGACAGATCAAGAGGAACCTGGTTCAACTCCAGCTGCCCAACTCCTGCCACCCTACCCTGGAAAACCATGCAGCCCTGCACATGGCTGCCCTGGTAAACACCGAAAAAGGACGGATTCTGGCAGGGGGCAAGCCTGTTTTTGGCAGCGTGGTTCAGCAAGGCGAGTGCACGGGGTAAGCTGAGCTGTAACAAGTCAGGCTTGTGGGTACTGGAACTCTTGACATCCCACTTCCTAGAGATTTGCTTCTTGTTGCTGGTTATCGTGGAGCATCGGAGGAGGATGGAGGCTCTGCTTAGCTCAGATCACAATTTTTCCTGTGTCAAAAGGAAATTATATGGGGTTTTCCTCCCCCCAGTTTCCCCCTCTGAAACGAAGCAGGGCACGAGTGTGTCCTGCCCAAGTCGGGGCACAGGTGACAGCAGCTCTGTGAACCTCCCAGCGAGCTGTAGGAAGGAAATAGTTTCTGAAACAGTTGCCTTCAACTGGGTGGGGAGAATGTCCGCGAAAAAACAGTCGCTCCCACAGAGAAATCACCCCCTTGGAAACAAGGGAAGAAGAGATCTGGAAGAAGTGTTGTGCTAAAGGGACTTGGGGGGGGTCTGTGGAGTACAGCCCCTTCTTCCCACCCCTCAAAACATGGCAGAAGAAAGGGGGGACACCGCTAGAAATGTTGTTCAAGTATTTTTAAGAAAATAAAGGCATTTAAACCCTTCAAATGCTTCAAAAATCATGTTTACAGTCATGTTTCAGGAGCGGCTCTGCAGGAGGGATGGCTGCAGGCAAGTGTTCAGGGAGGCGGACAGGGATGTGCAGGGAAGAGATGCCTTTTGGGTACCCGTGGAGCAGAGTCAGCTGGAGCCGTCTCAGGACAGGCTGCAGAGACATCAGGCTGGCCTCTGCAGCCAGGCTTTGCTGCACACCGGCCTGCACATCACTCTGCAGAGGAAGAGATGCTGGGGAGGGATGAGAGTGTTTCCCTGCTTCCAGCCCAGGCGCTGGCTCTGCCCTGCTCCGTGTTTGTTCTCCAGCAGGTCACCTCCACCAGGGCCGGTATTTGCTTATCAAAGGCTTACTGTCACTTCAGAGCGACCCCTCCCTCCAGCGTTAGGGACTCACAGAAAATCCCTGCTCTAATGAGGCTAAAACTTAATTGCTGACTCTGCTCTTCGTGCCCAGGTGGCGACTGACCGAGCTGGCCAAGATGTGCCAGAAGGGATGGCAGGAGATGTGCAGGGGTGGTTTTTAGGAAGCAAACCCACCTCGTTATCGCTGATGTTAATGAAGGGAAAAACCTTTCTGGGAGGAAACACTGAGTGGGTCAGTTGAGAGCCAGGAGCAGAGACCTCAGCTGCAGCCCCCTCACACGGCTCCTGGCCCTGCGCCCATGATCCCGCTGCACAAAGCTCTGCCCAAACAGCAGATGTGGCTGCGTAGAGCTGCAGGAGCCAGAGGAGCCCTTGGAGCTCAGGAGCTGGCAGAGTTTGGTGCCAGTGTGCAGAGCCTGCCGATGGCTACAGCACTGATGTGCTGGGCAAGCACAGACCAACCCTCTGCTGTGGGATGGGTTTTCTTTGGGAAGCCAATAGCCTCGTGCTTAAAAAATCATTGTTAACAGGGGTGTAAGAGCAGCTTTCTGCCCCACAGGCAGCTGTAACTCACTGGTTTAATGTTTATGGGTTTTAAAAAGAGTGAAGGGGATTTTTTTTCCTGTTTGGGGAGATGCTGGTTTGGTTTTTATGGATCTGGATTGAAATGACAGCTGGAAACGCACAGGCCTGTTAATAGGAGGAAATCACACGTTCTAGAAGGGTTTATGGGCACAGTGAGCCAGGGTGAAGACAACTGCTTGTGAAACCTTTACCCATCCATGGGTTTCATATTTATAGCCCACAACCAACTGCTGCCTTGGACAGACAGATGAGCAATTCCACCGGAGAGAAATCCTGGGGATGCAGCCAACAGCCCGACCCAGACAGAGCTGCTGCCCCCCCGGCATCGAGCTGCAGGGGTCAGGGGGGAAAAGCCCGTGGCTTGTGACACCCGCCTGTCCCAGACGCTCCCCGCCGGGGGGAGCGAGACAGGAGTGCCAAAGGTGGGAGAGGGGAGAACCCACCACAATTTGGCATCTCAGAGTTTCACTTGTTCAGGTTCCAGCGCGGGAAGATGAGGAACACGGGGTCATCTGCCAGTGTGGTGAAGTGAATGAGGCAGGAAACTGCACACAGGCTGAGACGGGGGAGAGTTGGTACAAAGAGAGGACGACCCACAGGGAAAGGTTGGAGCACAGGGAGTTCCTCCCACAATGTGGGGCAGAACTTCTTCCCAGTGAGGGTGAGGGAGCCCTGGGACAGGCTGCCCAGGGGGTGTGGAGTCTCCTTCTCTGGAGAGATTCCAGCCCCGTCTGGACGCCGCCCTGTGCGCCCTGTCCCAGGGACCCTGCTTTGGCAGGGGGCTGGACCCCAGGGGCTCTGGGGGGCCCTTCCCACCCTGCACTGCCAGGTCAGAGTTCACCCCACGCTCCATGGCAAAGCAGCAGCCCCGCGACAGGGCTCCTCACGCTGCTTCACCGCAGAGGGGTCCCTTGACAGCCCCCCCCCCCCCCCCCCAAAAATAAAGGACCCAAGCTGCAGGATTCCAAAGTTAACATTTTATTGAACTTAAATTGATGTAGAGCAGTGTGGGGGACGGGGGGGCAACAAACAATGGCTCAAGGATTCATTAACAGAACTCCCCAGGATGTTCCACGTACAGTTTGTATGGAAACAACTGAAAAAGGTGTAAAATACTCTGCGAGTCAGAAGGGGGTATTTACATCCCTGCTGTAAGTCTCCATGTTCCAAGTATCATCCTGTCTTCAGCCATTTCATATCCTTCCCCAGTGAAGGTTATGGAATTGCTGGCCACATCTGTCCCCCATCATGTACAGAAACTTACAACAACTTACAGAAAGAACTATCCTCAGAGTAGTCGCAGGTCTGTGGGTGACTCAGCATCACACAGCCCCAAGGACTGGTTGTGGCATTGTTTGAAGAAGCCGACAGGCGGCAGAGTTACGGCAGCGATGCCTTAACCCGCTCTCTGCGTGAGCCCTGTGGAAGCCACTGGCCTCCAACACGGTCCACACGTCTGGCAAAGCACTCTGAAGAGACTCGAGTCTTAGCGTTTTGGTACCTGATGTGAACTGAAGGCTTAAAAGCAGTGAAGTGAGCTGCTGCAAGTGCTACTTTAGAGCATATTGACAATTAAAAAGAAGGAATTACTTTGGACAGAGTTTTTCCTCCCTCAAATGCCAGAAAGGTTGGAAACCAACCCTCCTAGCTCACATTTTTTTGGCCATCAGGAAAAGGGTGTTGCCTCCCTTTCAACCACGTTGGCTTTGGGTTTTGGTTTGTGTTTTTAACTTTAAACAATCTGTAGTGAGATTCACAGTTTCCACAGAGGAGACCTGCAGGGTTTCCCCTTCTTTAGGTCAGTCATTCGCTTGGGATCTGCAGTAGTGTAACCCCTGTGCAGATGCCACCACGGGCAGCGTTAGAGCACCAGGAAAAGCTGTCACAGGGAGAGAGGCCCAGCTACTGCAGGCTCCCAGCCCCCAAAAAGGCTCCCAGCCCCCGTGGAGCAGGAACGTCAGTGCCTGGCAAACAGGAGGCAGAAGGATCTACAGCATTATTTTGTGACACATCAGCCCTCGGGTCTAATGTCAGGGCTTCAGAAATGCTCCATGCAAAGGGGCAGCACCTTCAGTTGAGGCCTTGACAGCAGCTTGTCCACTCTGATGGCGATATGCTTCAGAGCTGGAGCTCTGAAGTAGGACTGACCCCCAGCTGCAACACACACACAGCCTGCAAACCTGGAGATGCACACCAACACAGCCCCATGGTGAAGGTGGGGGGGTAAAAAGGCCCAGGGAGCTGCACGGGGTCTCAGTCCCACAGCGACAGCACAACAAAGGGTTGTGAGGTGCTGAGGCGGCTGTGGCAGCACCGTGTCCCTGTGACAGCCGCCAGCGTCAGGCCCAGGCACATGTTCGGGTACAGGGCACCGAACTGCTGCGCTGGGTCCCCTCTTTGAGAATTTCACATTGTTTTAACCCAAAGAGCTGCTCTGTTTCAGGGTTGGAAGGTCACGACCCAGCAGCAGACCTGCCCTGGGCTGAACAGCCCCTGTACCCACAGCAGGGCTGTGCTGCCCGCGCTCAGGGCCCAGCGCAGGCGGTAGGCCCAGACGAGCGCAGCTCGTCACGGGAAGCGAGGCGGCTTCTCCTCACGCTGCCGTTGGAAACGGGCTGTTGGGATCAGCTGTACCAGCCCCGGGGACCCAAAGCCAGCGAGGGCTCGGGGAGCTGACAGGTATTGCTGTGTGCAGCAGAAGCGAAGGTGCCTCGCTTGCTCCTCACGGGCCCAGCGCCTGCGAGCCCACAAGTTCCAGACCGAGTGGGTTCCTCCCATTGACCCGAGCGCCTGTTTTCTGGCAAAGAAACATTTTCTGGTTTACAGTGACACACAACAGGTGTTTCTGAAGCTGGAGATACAGTCTGTTAGCGACACTACCAACATGTTGGCAGCAAACCCACAGCCAGGCCTGTAAACGTAACGCTTCCCTTTTCAGTTGGCAGCATTTGGAAGAGACAAACACAGACACACATGTGCTTTGCTCGGCTTGGACCCCATAACCTGTGTTTTCACATGACAAAGCAAGCAATGGTTTACATCAAAATAAAGCCAACAGACAAAAGTAACTCCATGAAATGAAAGTTTGTGCTGTTTACCCATCACAGTATTTTAAATACATCTGTTCTTCGTTATATTCCTGGCATCCAGGATAAATTTAAAAACCCTCTTTAAATATATATTTCGTGTAGGCAATAGCTTCTTTGCATATCTCTCTTCAAAAAATACTTTATAGCAGTATATAAATAGGTAACCCACGTTTAACTTTATAATCTCACCCCAAAACTATATTATCTGTTTCATTTCTATAAAGTATCGATTTCCCCAGGATTATTAAAGCTGACAGGCTATGGAAATGCTCCCATCCTCCACAACAGAAGTCGCAATTCCATAGGAAAAACCTAGAGCACCACCCACCAGCTGTTGTAACCTGAGCGTGTGGCCTAGGCGGAGAGCAGCAGCTCTCGGTTTGGTTTGTTTCCCCCATCACTCCCGCTCACACCCACACGCACACGCTGACAAGCAGACGCTCCCTGGGCGGGTCGGCCACCGCGGCTTCCCGGCTGCCTGGGGCAGGGGGAAGCTGTGTGGCTCATGGTGTAACTACACCAGATAAACACAAGCAAACATCTTAAGGCAACCACTGCAACGAGGGGTTCAAGTCGCAGGGGTGAGTTTCTGCTGGTACAAAAGGGGCTCACACATTCCCCTTTCACCCTCCAAAATGTCATTTTTTTAAAATTTTTTTTTTTTATGCGTGCAAAATTCTAAACTTTCTACCATTTAAGGCAAAGAGTTTGCATCACCAAGAAAGGTCAGGAAACATCCAGAAGGATTTGAACTTGCTACAACATTCTCTTTAAGATGTGCACAACTTCTTAGGAGAGGTACCATGTCCCCACCACCTACTGATAGAATTATTTCATTGGACAAACAGAAAATTTGAAGAAAAGGACCAGAAAAAGCAGCTTCAAATAAACCTATAATCAACATTAACAACATCGAAAGTACTTAAATCTGCTAATACTGAGACTTCTGCAGTTTAAGAGTTTGATACTGCCTTTCTATAACCTTACAGCAACTGACCTAAAGTTCTAAATAAATAAATGTTGGGTTACTCTTTTTTCCTGTCCAGGGACTGATGCCACACCTCTGCTTCATGTTGGTTGAATTCCTCTATCAGCCTGTTGATGTGAGACAGCTTCTTGTGGAGATACATGCACCGGCTTTTCACTTTGTCGTAGCTGGGGGTAGACTGTAAAGATAAAACAAAAGGAAGAGGAGGGAGTGAAAACCTTTCCTGAGCCCCACGTTTCGTGCCCGTCGCTGAAGAGCCGCCCTGTGCCAGGAGCACCCACAGACCCGGCCTCACTCGTACCTGTTTGACCTTCCGATACTCTTCCAAGATTTCCTCTTGAAGCATCTTCAGGGGGAACCCAAACAAACAAACACAAGGTCAGTATGAAGAACATTTCACTGCTCAAACAAACCCCCATGCCCTGGAGCACCCAAGATCTGCCATCAAGCCCGTAAGTAGCCAACTGAAGCAGCAGGCGCTTGAAGGTTCCCTCTGGGAAGGTGCTCCCGCTGCTGTGTGTCCACAGCCAGTTCAAACAGGTGAGGGGGTGAGGGCTGGACAACTGTTTGCAGGGTTTTGTGAAGCTACAACAATCAGAGCCAGCCCATGCAGGGTCTGAGCATGTCAGCAGATGCTGCAGGGTCTCCCTGTGCCTGACTGAGCAGCATCGTGGATTTTAAAATACTCCTGCTGCTCACAAAAGCCTCTGCAGTCTGACCACGACCCAGATAAAAGCCAACTGAAAGCCCCCAGCGTGCAGGGAGAACTAAATGAAGAAGTCTGACGCTGAGCATGTGGAATGTGTGTCCCCAAATCCCAGAGTTCCAGGTCAGAAAGCCAGAACTCCAGGTTTTTAACATCCTCCTCTGCTGACCCCGTGGCTGGGATCAGCCACCGAGAAGAAGAGGAGCAGCTGGTGGCTGTAGCTCTGGTTAGGTGCATTAAGTGATGGGAAATACAGGGTCAGGAAAGCTGTGGGGTTACAGCTGCTGGTTGCCAGGCACTTCGGTCCTGTGCCCAGCTGTGTGCAGCAGCCCTCACCCCCAGCATGTGGGGCAGTCGGCGAAGCCTCAGCCAGCCCAGCGCTTCCAGCCCGGCGACCGGTCGCTCCGTCTCAGACACAGAGCCCAGAGAGTCTTTCACATCCACATCAGCACCATTCATAGACAAGCACACTGGAGGCTCTGCCCCTGTCTCCAACGTGGGCTTCTGGGAGGGGCACGAGGGAGATGAAGAGCGGTTCTCCCAGGTGTTTCCTTCTTTACCTGATGTTCTTTGGTGCCTGGAGAGAGCAGCTTGTGCTGTGCATCCAGCTCCACGAAGCGCTGGACCACGGTCTCCACCCGAGCGTGCAGGGCTCTGTACTCGCCGTACTCCGCGTTGAAGTCGTCCTTGTAGCTCTCCCGTTGCCTGTAGGATTCTATAGCTGTGTATTTGCTGGTGGGAACAGACAAACACACGTGTGGTTTCACACCGAGGGCCCAGAGGGCACCAAGCACCAGGACACCCCAGCTGACTGTGTGACTGGTGCTCTGCTGCTCACGCCTGCTCCAGGAGAACATACTTAGCCAGGAACAGAAACCCACCCTGCTTTGGTGAGGCTTATTGTCTAATATTTTACCTTGCAGAGTTTGTGTTCAGAAACTGCACTAAGAGGGGCGTAGCACAGCTAGAAAAGATCAGCAACCATTCCAACATCAAAGGACCAATAAACACACCAGCTCCAGCCAGGGATGAGAAGCATCGATTACAGAACCTTTCTGTGAGGGGGAAAGTACTTTTATATTTACTTTTAAAATGTTATTTATTACAGTTCTGGAGGGTGCTGCGTTTAGCCAGGTGGAGGCAGTTATGTTTCTGGCTGTGTTTGTGTTTATCGAGCAGTGAAACAAGTTAACTCCATAATTTGATTATTTTAGTGAACACTAAAACTAATAATAAAACTTGTTGCTGCCCATTCAACTGAGGCACATGCAAAACAGCAAGAGAAAAAACCTGCAAAGCCTGAAAAACAAAAAAACCCAGCCAAACTGTCCCACCAGCTCCTCAGGAGGGCAAACCCCACGGGTGCTTCAAGCTTAAAGCCACTGACGCGATCCAGCTCTCCCTCAACAAGAGCAGATTTAAGAGCTCATTATAAAATCCAAGAGGAATGACAATGCAGGTAACAGATTCCATTTCCCACCACCCTTAAACCACTATTTCTGCTCCTCCTGGCCTAAAGACCTGGCTCTTCTTGGGTGACACAGGCACCTCCACGCAGGGACGAATCCTTCACACCACCTGGATGGGGGATGCTCCAGAGCTAGTGCCACAGGGAGCCCTGACCCCCATTCCTGGCAGAAGCTGGTGAATCCAGCAGTTTGCAGCACTCCACAGCCTCCCCCTCCCCAAATTCCTGCCCTGCAATCCCTAGGAAGGGCTTGGTGCCTCCGTGCCAAGGCGCTGCTGGCCTCACTTGCTGCGCTGCTCAGCTCAGCTCTGAAGGGCCGTCAGAACCTCAAGCTCATCCTTCCACCTCAGGAAGGAGCTTTCGACTGCTGCCTGCTGCCCACACACCCCCAGCACCCCCTGAAACCCCGGCCTTTCATGACAAATTCAGGCTGCACTGACTTGAGTTATTCCACTGCAGCCACCTCCAGCCTCCACACGTGTTTACAGGGCAAAGCCCAGACACTGGGCACTGGCAGAAGACACTGCTCTGTCTTACAGCAGTGAAAACTGTTCCTCTGATTAAAAAAAAGCTTTGCTGTTCTAAAAAGAGTATTTAGGGAAAGAAATGACTCTGTTATTAGAGTTATTTCATTTTAAATCACGTTCTTTGAGTTGCCATGGATGAAAAAGGTGAATTATAATTTTTGGGAAAGTTAATCTGACGTGTGACACTTTAAGGAGATGAAATTAAACTTACTGGGAGTCCTCCTGCAACTGTACAGACTGCAGTGTGCCAGCCAGTGCAGACAGGTAACACATCACAGGCAGGTTTAACACACTTTTATCCTGCTTTAGTTGAGCAGGTGAAGTTTAAAACATGAACTGATGTTTTTCTGTTTCCTGCAGCTCTTTGCTCTGCAGCTCTGCAGTGAAACTGCATTTTGCTGTAGCTTCAAGTTAGTCAGAAGCCATCTGAAATCAAAGCTTTGGAAGTAGGAACTTTGGTGGTTAACTCTGCTAGCTGACACACAGGCTTTGTAACGCCAGACCTGAAGGTCTGTGATCTCCCCCTGGCAACAGCAGTGAGAAGCACAGGAAAGGTGTTCAGATTTATGTGTTCCCTATTTTAGCATTTGGCTTTCTCCTCTAGTGCCTCCCCTCTGAAAAGAGAACGTTGCACGTTCCTATTCCCCTTCTCACTGTGTTCTTGGAGAAGAATGAAATTAAGTGTTTTGAGTCTTCTTCTAAAGGATATTAAAAATTATATTAACAATTCTTTTCAACACTTCTTTTCCCCCCACCAATTAAGGGACAACCTCAGAGTTTAAAACTTGCAGGTACTCAAATCAGGCAGTAGGTGACTTCGAGGACCTTATCATTATTCTAAAATTACATTTGGTAAATTTGCAATTTTTAGATAAGCAAGAGGCTTTATATGTGGTTTTCCATGGGTAGGAAGAGACCCCTGATCGCTACTGTACTCACAGGATGTAGTCTGGTTGTTCACTGGCTGAAGAAGAGTCTGGGGAGGCAGTGCAAGTTCCCTCAGCTCCTAGGAAAAAGCAGAGTTTTGATGCTATAAACAGACTTTCACCACCAACACCCTTTGGAGTGTTATCACAGAGCTCATTCTAAGTTAACAACAGGGCTCACAGGACCTTCTCCCCAGCAGCACCAGCAGCACCAGGGTTTGGACAGAGGCCCCTCTGCTTTACTCTGCAGGTCCAGTGTTACCCCAGGTCAGTGTTTCCCATCTCCAGTCAGGATGTGGCTTCGGCACCAACCAAGTTGTGCAGCAGCTGATGTGGCTGCACAAAGGAAGATGCTTGGGACATGGACCTATCTGTACCCACCTGCCTGGCTCAACACCCAGGTTCCAGCCAGGAACAGGGTGGGAAGCTGCAGCTCTTCCCATGCCCTGTTCCTGTCCCTCCTTCCCTGCCAGTTCCAGATATCCCACATTTCATTCCAGTGCTGTGCTAATTGGGAAGGTCAGCAGCATTGTGTGGGGGTTGCTGGCATTCAGGCTTCAGTAACCCGCAACAAAGACTCGCCAGCATCAAGGTGGCAACACGGGGTCTGAGAATTATTTGTGCTAGTTAATTATTCTTAAATGGCATTAAAATGCAGCACACTTAATCTCCAATCCCTCTTTTTAAAGGGAAATGTCAAGAGCTGCCTGTCTTTTGATACACAGAGAACAATGGCTGCAGGTAAGAGGGAGCTGGAACAGGAAGGAGCCCTCAGCATCGGGGCATCTCTCCCTGCTTTTCACTTGGGTCTCTGTGGCAAGCTTAAAAACCCCACAGAACCCTTGATATTCATCATCATCTCACACTACCAGCGTTTAAACACGGTGCTCCTGCTAAAGCTCAGCCCTTCTTGTCAGCCTCTGTGCTACTGGAGTGACGTCCTGGGGAGAGAGGAGAGCTAGCATGCCATCTTCTACTTCCTTCTTCTGCTTTTCAAACTAAAATCATTCCGTGGCTTAGCAGGAGTATAAAAGGAAGCCTAAGAGTGGAAACTAAACCTAAGAGAAATGCAAACAGCAATATTCAGAGTCACAGTTTATCCAAACCCACTGATGTGACTTGTTTTTCTCCAAGCATTCAATTCCCCATGATTGCAGTATCCTGCTTGGCATGGCTCATCCCATGGGAAAGCTCCAGTGTGAGCAGCACCTTGAAACATCACAGGGACTCTTCCTTCCCTGGCTGTTCACAGCTTGGCTGCTGGCTTCTGGAGAAACACCCTCACGTTTGTAAATCCAAGGGTGGGTATTTTCAAAGCAATCCCAAGCCATGTGGGCACAGTGTAGGATGCCCACGGTGAAACAGAAAAGACCCTGAGCTACAGGCACCCCACCACAGCCAAGAGGCAGCCTGCACACCCCGAAGATGCCTCTGGGCTGTGACAGAGAAGGGCTCAGCCTGACCACAAACATACAAGTCACAGCTCTGAAATTAGACAACACACAGATTTAACCAGGGAACTGAACTCTGCCCTGTTGTTTGCTCTGTGTGTGTGTGTGTGTTGAGGAATAAGTCTTGTCTGTGCACGTTCACTTAGCCTCCCAATGTCATTTTAACTGTGAGCCGTTTCTCCATCCTTTGAAGTGATAATTTTGGGTAAGTGTCCAGCTTGACAGCTGCCAGTTTGTGTTGGTTTGGTTTGATTATTTTGTTAACTAACATTTACAATGTAATGCAGTGGCAGAATTAAGCATACTGATTCCTCGTGGGCAGAGAGTGGGGATAATGACAAGAAACTGAACATGCAGTAAATGAAAACCAGACCATTTGCATTTCCAGCCCCTGGTTTTATGTGGGTAACCCTGGTGAAAAGGGACCAAAAGCAGCATGTTCATACCTTCATCAGGCTTCGAGCTGCTGGAGCTTTTCAGCTTGCCAGCTTTGCTTATTTTATGGCCATTCTCCTCCTTTGCACGTGTGGTGTCCAACACCCCAGGCTTCTCTGCAGACCTGGGAGGGCGCCCGGCAGCGGGCGCGCCGGGTCCCCAGGCAGTTGGCGAGCTCTGTTTGTGCTGCTGGTTCTCACTGAGGCTTTGGCTTTTCTGTCTGGAGCGGTCCGCTGGCAGGTCCCGTGTCCCCTGTCCCTCAGGGGCGCTGGGTGAGCTGGAGCTGGCAGCTTGCACAGGGTTGGAGGTGGAAAGGAGTGTGGGATGCAGTGATGGAGGGGCGGGAGAAGCGGCAGCGGCCGGTGGGGAAGGTGGAGCAGTGGCAGCGGCTTTCCTGCTGGAGGCAGAGAGCTGGCCACTGTGCAGGGGGTTGGTTCGACTGGCCAGGTGAGAGATCCTTGGCTTTTTCTTGAGACAATCGATACAGCCAGAATTCATAGGTAACAAAAAGAAAAAAAGAAATGGAATAATTATAATGAACTTTTTCTCCTGTTCCAAGAAACCCAGGGAGCACGGCAGCGAGACGCGCTGTTTATTTCACTCTTGGTTTCTAATCTTACCACCTAGCAACTTGTTCTTCAAATCTACAGCTAGAAGGCCTGGGGAGAAGGATGCTTTCCCCAGCAGCACCATCACAGGCTTCACCAAAGCCAGGCCAGGTCGGCACTGCCTCGGTGCCACTCCCCGTTCCACACCCGGGGTGACGAGCCGGCTGTTGCTGTCACACAGCCAGGAGGTTGACTGAAGATGCCCCAGGGGGCGTGTGGCAGCGCCCTGCCTAGAGCAGGTGAAGGGTAAAGCTGGTGGCAATAGGAAAAAGCCCCAGTTTTGCCTCAGTTGTCATTCCACTGGCTCACATCACATCCTCTAGCAAGGACAGAACCCTCACGTTCACGTGTGACAGCAGCTCGGAGCAGGGGTCTGGGCAGGGATCTGGGGATGCATCTGGAGCAGGGGTCTGGGCAGGGGTCTGGGCAGGGGTCTGGAGCAGGGGTCTGGAGCTGGGCAGGGCTCAGGGCAGGGGTCTGGGCAGCGGTCTGGAGCAGGGCTCTGGAGCAGGGGTGTTGGGCAGGGGTCTGGGCAGGGCTCTGGAGCAGGGGTCTGGAGCAGGGGTCTGGGCAGGGCTCTGGAGCTGGGCAGGGGACTGGAGCTGGGCAGGGCTCTGGAGCAGGGCAGGGCTCTGGAGCTGGGCAGGGCTCTGGAGCAGGGCAGGGCTCTGGAGCTGGGCAGGGCTCTGGAGCAGGGCTCTGGAGCAGGGCAGGGGTCTGGAGCAGGGGTCTGGAGCTGGGCAGGGGTCTGGGCAGGGCTCTGGAGCAGGGGTCTGGAGCAGGGCTCTGGGCAGGGCTCTGGGCAGGGCTCTGGAGCTGGGCAGGGGTCTGGACCAGGGCTCTGGAGCAGGGGTCTGGGCAGGGGTCTGGGCAGGGGCCTGGGCAGGGGTCTGGAGCAGGGGTCTGGGCAGGGGTCTGGAGCAGGGGTCTGGAGCAGGGGTCTGGGCAGGGCTCTGGGCAGGGCTCTGGAGCTGGGCAGGGGTCTGGGCAGGGCTCTGGAGCAGGGCTCTGGGCAGGGGTCTGGAGCTGGGGTCTGGGCAGGGGTCTGGGCAGGGCTCTGGAGCAGGGGTCTGGGCAGGGCTCTGGAGCAGGGCAGGGCTCTGGAGCAGGGGTCTGGGACGGGCTCTGGAGCAGGGGTCTGGAGCAGGGGTCTGGGACGGGCTCTGGAGCAGGGGTCTGGGCAGGGGTCTGGGCAGGGCTCTGGAGCACGGGTCTGGGCAGGGGTCTGAGCAGGGCTCTGGAGCAGGGCTCTGGAGCAGGGCAGGGCTCTGGGCAGGGGTCTGGGCAGGGGTCTGGAGCAGGGGTCTGGGCAGGGGTCTGGGCAGGGGTCTGGAGCAGGGATGCTGGGCAGGGGTCTGGGACGGGCTCTGGAGCAGGCGTCTGGGCAGGGGTCTGGGCAGGGGTCTGGAGCAGGGATGCTGGGCAGGGGTCTGGGGAGGGGTCTGGGCAGGGGTCTGGAGCAGGGCAGGGCTCTGATGCTGGGCAGGGGTCTGGAGCTGGGCAGGGGTCTGGGACGGGCTCTGGAGCACGGGTCTGGGCAGGGCTCTGGGCAGGGGTCTGGGCAGGGGTCTGGAGCAGGGCTCTGGGCAGGGGTCTGGGGCAGGGCTCTGGGCAGGGGTCTGGGCAGGGCTCTGGGCAGGGGTCTGGGCAGGGGTCTGGAGCAGGGCTCTGGGCAGGGGTCTGGGCAGGGGTCTGGAGCAGGGCTCTGGGCAGGGGTCTGGGCAGGGGTCTGGAGCAGGGGTCTGGGCAGGGGTCTGGGCAGGGCTCTGGAGCAGGGGTCTGGGACGGGCTCTGGAGCAGGGCTCTGGGCAGGGGTCTGGAGCAGGGCTCTGGGCAGGGGTCTGGGCAGGGGTCTGGAGCAGGGGTCTGGGCAGGGGTCTGGAGCAGGGGTCTGGAGCAGGGGTCTGGGCAGGGCTCTGGAGCTGGGCAGGGGTCTGGGCAGGGGTCTGGGCAGGGCTCTGGAGCAGGGGTCTGGGCAGGGGTCTGGGCAGGGGTCTGGAGCAGGGTCTGAGACAGGGGTTTGGGCAGGGGTCTGGAGCAGGGGTCCGGGCAGGGCTCTGGAGCAGGGGTTTGGGCAGGGGTCTGGAGCAGGGGTCTGGAGCTGGGGTCTGGAGCAGGGGTCTGGAGCAGGGGTCTGGAGCTGGGGTCTGGGCAGGGGTCTGGAGCAGGGGTCTGGAGCAGAGATTTGGGCAGGGGTCTGGGCAGGGGTCTGGAGCAGAGATTTGGGCAGGGGTCTGGGCAGGGGTCTGGAGCAGGGCTCTGGAGCAGAGATTTGGGCAGGGGTCTGGGCAGGGGTCTGGAGCAGGGCTCTGGAGCAGAGATTTGGGCAGGGGTCTGGGCAGGGGTCTGGAGCAGGGCTCTGGAGCAGAGATTTGGGCAGGGGTCTGGGCAGGGGTCTGGAGCAGGGCTCTGGAGCTGGGCAGGGCTCTGGGCAGGGCTCTGGAGCAGGGGTCTGGGCAGGGGTCTGGAGCAGGGGTCTGGAGCTGGGGTCTGGAGCTGGGGTCTGGGCAGGGGTCTGGACAGGGGTCTGGAGCAGGGGTCTGGAGCTGGGCAGGGCTCTGGAGCTGGGCAGGGGTCTGGAGCTGGGCAGGGGTCTGGGCAGGGCTCTGGAGCAGGGGTCTGGAGCAGGGCTCTGGGACGGCGTCTGGAGCAAGGGTCTGGAGCAGGGGTTTGGGCAGGGGTCTGGGCAGGGGTCTGGAGCAGGGGTCTGGGCAGGGGTCTGGAGCAGGGGTCTGGAGCAGGGGTCTGGGCAGGGCTCTGGAGCTGGGCAGGGGTCTGGGCAGGGGTCTGGGCAGGGCTCTGGAGCAGGGGTCTGGGCAGGGGTCTGGGCAGGGGTCTGGAGCAGGGTCTGAGACAGGGGTTTGGGCAGGGGTCTGGAGCAGGGGTCCGGGCAGGGCTCTGGAGCAGGGGTTTGGGCAGGGGTCTGGAGCAGGGGTCTGGAGCTGGGGTCTGGAGCAGGGGTCTGGAGCAGGGGTCTGGAGCTGGGGTCTGGGCAGGGGTCTGGAGCAGGGGTCTGGAGCAGAGATTTGGGCAGGGGTCTGGGCAGGGGTCTGGAGCAGAGATTTGGGCAGGGGTCTGGGCAGGGGTCTGGAGCAGGGCTCTGGAGCAGAGATTTGGGCAGGGGTCTGGGCAGGGGTCTGGAGCAGGGCTCTGGAGCAGAGATTTGGGCAGGGGTCTGGGCAGGGGTCTGGAGCAGGGCTCTGGAGCAGAGATTTGGGCAGGGGTCTGGGCAGGGGTCTGGAGCAGGGCTCTGGAGCTGGGCAGGGCTCTGGGCAGGGCTCTGGAGCAGGGGTCTGGGCAGGGGTCTGGAGCAGGGGTCTGGAGCTGGGGTCTGGAGCTGGGGTCTGGGCAGGGGTCTGGACAGGGGTCTGGAGCAGGGGTCTGGAGCTGGGCAGGGCTCTGGAGCTGGGCAGGGGTCTGGAGCTGGGCAGGGGTCTGGGCAGGGCTCTGGAGCAGGGGTCTGGAGCAGGGCTCTGGGACGGCGTCTGGAGCAAGGGTCTGGAGCAGGGGTTTGGGCAGGGGTCTGGGCAGGGGTCTGGAGCTGGGCAGGGGTCAGGGCAGGGCTCTGGAGCAGGGGTCTGGAGCTGGGCAGGGGTCTGGGCAGGGCTCTGGAGCAGGGGTCTGGAGCTGGGCAGGGATCTGGAGCTGGGGTCTGGGCAGGGATCTGGAGCAGGGGTCTGGGCAGGGGTGCTGGGCAGGGGTCCGGGCAGGGTTCTGGTCAGGGGTCTGGGGTAGGGGTCTCGGATGCGCTCTGGAGCAGGGGTCTGGTCCGGGGCCTGGGCAGGGCTCTGGGCAGCGGTCTGGAGCAGGGCTCTGGAGCAAGGGTCTGGTCCGGGGCCTGGTCCGGGGCCTGGGCAGGGCTCTGGGCAGGGGTCTGGGCAGGGGTCTGGGCAGGGGTCTGGAGCAGGGGTCTGGGCAGGGGTCTGGAGCTGGGCAGGGGTCTGGAGCTGGGCAGGGGTCTGGGCAGGGGTCTGGAGCAGGGGTCTGGAGCAGGGGTGCTGGGCAGGGGTCTGGAGCAGGGGTCTGGGACGGCGTCTGGAGCAGGGATCTGGAGCTGGGGTCTGGGCAGGGGTCTGGGCAGCGGTCTGGGCAGGGTTGCTGGGCAGGGGTCCGGGCAGGGGTCTGGGCAGGGGTCTGGGACGCGCTCTGGAGCAGGGGTCTGGGGTAGGGGTCTGGAGCAGGGGTCTGGGCCAGGGCCTTGGCAGGGCTCTGGGCAGGGGTCTGGGCATGGCTCTGGAGCAGGGGTCTGGAGCAGGGGTCTGGGCAGGGCTCTGGAGCTGGGCAGGGCTCTGGAGCAGGGGTCTGGAGCAGGGGTCTGGAGCAGGGCTCTGGGCACAGCTGTGGAGCAGGGGTCTGGGCAGGGGTCTGGGCAGGGCTCTGGGCATGGCTCTGGAGCAGGGGTCTGGAGCAGGGGTCTGGAGCAGGGGTCTGGAGCTGGGCAGGGCTCTGGAGCAGGGGTCTGGAGCAGGGGTCTGGAGCAGGGGTCTGGAGCAGGGGTCTGGGCAGGGCTCTGGAGCTGGGCAGGGCTCTGGAGCAGGGGTCTGGAGCAGGGGTCTGGGCAGGGGTCCGGAGCAGGGGTCTGGAGCAGGGGTCTGGGCACAGCTGTGGAGCAGGGGTCTGGGCAGGGGTCTGGAGCTGGGCAGGGGTCTGGGCAGGGCTCTGGGCAGGGCTCTGGGCAGCGGTCTGGAGCAGGGGTCTGGAGCAGGGGTCTGGAGCTGGGCAGGGCTCTGGAGCAGGGGTCTGGAGCAGGGGTCTGGAGCAGGGGTCTGGGCAGGGCTCTGGAGCTGGGCAGGGCTCTGGAGCAGGGGTCTGGAGCAGGGGTCTGGGCAGGGGTCCGGAGCAGGGGTCTGGAGCAGGGGTCTGGGCACAGCTGTGGAGCAGGGGTCTGGAGCTGGGCAGGGGTCTGGGCAGGGCTCTGGGCAGGGCTCTGGAGCTGGGCATGTCTGTGCACCAGGGGCGCTGGGCACAGCTCTCCACCAGGGCTCTGGATTAACGCTGTCCACACACAAACTCTTGTTCCTCCTCAGAGTTCTGCTGCCTTTCCCAAAGGGCAATTTCAGTATTGCCTTTTGTGCAGTTTCCCCAGCTTCTTCTACAGGGGTCTGCACTGTCCTCTCCCATCAACAGGAAAAGAGGACATCAGCATTTTAAGGCTGAACAGCTGTGTGCCCACAAACAAGAGTTTTAAGTGTTCACCCAGAAAGTACAGGGCTGTGTAACAACCATGGGTAACCCAGACACTGAGTGGGCAAGTTTAAACCCTGCAGGGTGAGTTCAGGCTTCTGCAAGGTCAGTGTGCTGCCGAGGGACAGTTCTGATTTAGGCCACACACTGGCTGTTCAGACGGGACAGGGGGAGTCCCTGTCAGAGATCGAGGTGTATCTTCAAAAGAGTCTGCAGACAGGTGGTGGTTATTTTCCTGAGTACCTCAGGAAACATTTTGCAATACAGACACTAAATACAGCAGCCCTTACGCTGCTTCCCTGCAGTCTTTCACGGTGCAGACATCCTTTAAAAAAATAGCGTCAGCTAAAGAAATGCTTTGGGGCTTTTTGTGTTAAAGACAATACTAGTGCTTCACAGCACAGCTTTTACACCAACAGAAAGTGTGAGAAATCTTTACAGACTGTCAGTAGTGTTAAAAAAAATGACAAAATACCTCAGAAGTTGATGGACCATCCATGCCAGAGGTGACAGGGAATTCCTCACAACCAGTGCTGGTGGCATTCTGAGACAGATATAAATTGCTGAAAGGATGACCCAACATGCAGGTTAGAGGGCAAAAATACCTATGCCATAGTTCTTTCATTACACATTGATTTCCCAGGAAAAGTTTTAAAATGGCTATTATCCTTCCCCTAGAGACTGAACTTACCTAAGTTTTAACTTCAATGACTGTTTATCTATTTCATTGTATCCAGGCCAATCTTTTTTAATTTCTTTATATAAATAATCCTTCAGAGTGTAAGAATTATCCTTTGGATTCAGGTTGGCTACCTACAGGCAGACATTTAAGAAAATAAATGTTCATTATACCTAAATGCAAATTACAGGAGAAAAAAAAAAGTCAGTACTGCATAACTAAATTAAAGCTAAAAATTAACTGACACTCCAGTTTTCCAGGCTTTTTTAGATCAAAGTGGCTCTTGCATAACGAGCACCATTTAAAAAAGAAAAATTGGTCCATTTGGAATGTAGAAATTTGGATGTGAGGAAACCCCAAATCGCTGCAAGCATGTATGAGGTGTGCTCTACAAAAACCTCTCTGTGCTGTGTATCTGCTTTCTTGTCTGTAATACAGGACTGAGAATCAAAGCAAAGTACAGCAAAACTTGAAATATTCACTGCACAAAATACGCTGAGAGGCCTAGTTCTGGGTTGGGCTTGTTTGTTGGTTTTTTTTCCCTTGAGAACCGAGGAACAGAATCTCCATGTGCAAATTCAGATTTGTTCAACTCCAGGACGACACCTGCTGCTCTTCTATTTGAGGCAGCTCCACCATGGCAGCAGAGCACAGGCTGTGCTGGCACAATGTGCATTCTCCATCATCACACTAATGACCACAGCATCCTGTTGTCTGTCTCGTCAAACAGAGCCAGACAGGGTAACCTCACTGGCACTAATTATCATAGAATCATGGAGTCACAGCCTGGTCTGGGTTGGGAGGGACCCCAAGGGTCACAGAGCTCCAACCCCCTGCCACAGGCAGGGACACCAACCTCAGGCCTGGAGCTACACAAGGCTGCCCAGGGCCCCATCCAACCTGGCCTTGAACACCCCAGGGATGGGGCACCCACCCCCTCTCTGGGCAGCCCCTTCCAGCCCCTCACCACTCTATCCCTTAGCAGAAAGAGGAATTACTCGTGTATCCTGCTAGTTTTAAGCTGTATCGAAATGTAACTGCACTTGTATCTAACGAGTGGATCGTTGCACACAGGGTTTAGCACTAGACAGGCCCAGGAGAGTTGCACAGGCCCAGGTGCGGCCTTCGTTTTGCAGACATGGGGTCGGTTACAGACAGCACTGTCCTGAGAAGGGCCTGTGCCGGCCTCGCTGGAAAGCTCTGAAAGTAAAATGGGTTTATATCTTCCTCAGAAAAACACAGAATATACTCAAAAACTTAGAGCGAGCCGGGAAAACTTGGGACCACTTGACACCTAAAACACTGGTTTGGGCCGACATCGCCTGACAGGTGTTCAGAGCTTCGAGAAGAAAAGGCCCAAAGAGAAGCAGACTCGATTTGCATGATACCAAATGCTGAATCTCCCCACACATCCCAACTGCTTTGTGCAGCTTTGCCTGGTTTTCCCCCAAAACATGGCAGATGAATTCTGCTGGGTTGGGAAGAGGGGGGCGGGGAGGGGGGTGCCTGTCTGTACCCAGCTTAAATAAAAAGGGAATGGCAATAGCCAGAAACAGCAATTCGCTCCTTAAAAATAGAATTAAAGTGTATTCCAAAGGAAGCAGATCAGTGCATATGAGATCCTAAGCAAGTTTTAGCTGCTAGTGTTAGATTTATACAAGAAAAACCTCATTCTGGAGCTAATTAAAACGTAAGCAAGGCCTAGTGCTGCTCGTGTAACCTCGAGGTAGGTCACACCACATACAGGAAACAGGCTCCAAGAAGAAATTTGCACCTTTTCTCTTTTAGGGAGCTGAGCTTTTTGAATTTTATCATCAATTTAAAGTATAAATCCCCCAATTTGGTTGGTATGTAAGAACATGGCTACTGTTAGATTGTGTATGTCCTCAGGATTAAAAAAACAACCTACCGTCACGCTGGGCAAACACAGCAACAACACGTAACATATTCAAGCAATGAGCTTTGAAAATTCAGCGTAGGGTCAGCCACAGCTGTGTAAATGTAGAATTTTACTAGCTCAATAGTTTCCAAAACACTTTTTCCTACAGAATATGTTCCTTCTTTACAAATTAATACATATATAATTTTAGCACACTCTGTGGGTACACTGAGTATTTTAAACAATAAAGAAGGAGCCGTGGCATCTCACCATTCTTTCAGGAGCCTTTTCTGAACTGCTTTTGTAGAGAATTAATCCCTGACACTCCTGAACACACAGCTTAGAAGCTTCACCTATGCAACTTTATAAGCTGACCAATAATTTGGATGGCTGCAACAAACAGATACAGCTGGAACTTAAAGGAGCCCCAGAAAAGCTACTGAATCAAAAAAGGTTTCAAGGAAGGTAAAGACATATGTGATTCACATGACAGCAAAGAAACGCTCTGCTCAAAATCAGCCCATTGCCTTTTTCCACGTACAATGTGGCTGGAACAGCCATCCCTGGATTGCAGTTCTAACAGGTCCCAAGAGATGCAAAGTGCCAATTCCAGGCCACTAATTCCATTCAAATGAAACACTAACCATGACAAGCCTTTCCAGTCACCAAACTTCTCTCCTCATAAACTCATCCCAAGAAACATGAAGTGCCTTCTCACACCACCAAGAGAACACAGGTCAGCTGCCCTCAATTAAGAAATCCAAGTAAAAGAAAGGAAAAAAATAAAGACAACCTAAGGAACAACAACACTAGAAATAGATACTTATTGCCTGCCCTTCCAACACAATCAAAACACTGCTCAAACTGTCTTTACTCTTCCTTTCCTTTCCTCGCGTTGACTTGCAGCTGGGGACATCAGTATAAAGTTGATTGCAAATGTTAAATGAGGAGCATTACATAGGTTCTTGATTATTTTCTAATTTAAATGCAGCAGTGACACCTCATATTTATGGTTAAAACAATAGCGGGGAGGGGGGAAACGCTGGCACAAGCCCCGTGGTCTCACCTGCTGAAGGATCCTTCCAAGGCAATTCTTGTCCTCCTGCTTGACACCGTCCTTCTGCAAGCGAGCAAGTAACTCTGGTGTCCTGTAGCTCCTCAGGGCCAGTAAGTGCATCACCCTTTCCCTGCAGGGCCGCTGAGAAACAGCAGCATTAGGTGAGTGTGTCTTCCGTATGATAAGTGCAGGGTTCAAGGGTGTCGATCTCTTCCTCTCAGGGGCAAAATCTGTGCTGCTTAGTCGTGGTTTCCTGACTGGTGGTCTTTTCCCTAAAGACAGGGTAAAAATAGAGGGGGGAGGGAAATAAGTGGCATGGGCAGTTGGAAGAAGACAAGGCAGTTTCTTAAACGGATTTACTAAGTCAGATACATTCTAAAACCAGTATTGCATCAGCACTTCAAGATCTGTAAGAACCACAGGATGATGGGGGCTGGCAGGAACCTCTGGAGATCCCCAGTCCCACCCCCCAGAGCAGGGTCCCCTCGAGCAGGCTGCACAGGACACCCAGGATCACAGGGCTGGAATGTCTCGAGAGATGGAGGGAGACTCCCCATCCTCTCTGGGCAGCCTGGCCCAGGGCTCTGCCGCCCTCCCAGCACAGAAGTTCCTCCTCAGGGTCAGGGGGAACTTCCTCTGCTCCAGCCTGTGCCCACAGCCCCTTGTCCTGTCCCTGGGCACCCCTGAACACAGCCTGACCCCTCCTCCTGAGCCCACCCCTCAGGGGTTTATCAGCACTGAGAAGATTCCCCTCAGGCTTCTCTTCTCTGGGCTGAGCAGCCCCAAGTCCCTCAGCACCTCTGTGCCAGAGAGATGTTCTGGTGCCCTCAGCATCCCCACAGCCCTTTGCTGTCCCCTCTCCAGGAGCTCCCTGTCCCTCCTGACCCAGGGAGCCCAGCACCACACACACAATTCCCAACGAGGCCTCCCCAGGCAGAGCAGAGGGGCAGCAGAACCCCCTGACCTGCTGGTCACCCCCCAGGTGATGCCCTTGGCTTTCTTGGCCCCAGGGCACGTCGCTGGCTCTTGGTCACCCTGTTGCCCACGGGGACTCCCAGGTCTCTGTCCCCAGCGCTGCCTCCCAGCAGGTCCCCCTGGTGCTGGGCTGTTCCTCCCCAGGAGCAGGACCCTGCCCTTGTCCTTGCTGAGTGTCACAAGGTGACTCTGCCCAGCTCTGGCTGGATGGCAGCACAGCCTGCAGGCACGTCGCCCACTCCTCCCAGTTTGGGATCAGCAGCAAACTGGCCAGGAGTACACTCAGTCCCTTCATCCAAGCCCTTGATGAGGGCATTGGACAGGGCTGGACCCAGGACTGACCCCAAGGACACCACTTGTGACAGGCAGTGGAGATGCATGGAGCTCAGCATTAACAAAGAAATACTCAGTAGTAAAATCATCTGGTACATGAGGGCTACACTCAGGAAGACTTTACTGATTATTTATCTAGATGGTGCTTTTATTATTTTTCCAGTTTATAAGCTCAAATGCTGAATACCCAAAATCAGGCTTTTTTTAGAAGAACAGCATGTGATGTAAAGCTCTTCCATTTAATTCAAAGATTCCCAGTAATGGCTACTAGTCCCAGTCTACACAGTTAAGTGCTTGAAAGTAGGAATACCTGCTGTTAAGCACTAAGTTACACCACATATTAAACTGAAACGTTCCCCTCGTTAAATAAGCCCCAGTTTGTCAGAAGCAACACAGCAGAAGTGTTGGGACCAAGGCCAGAGGAGTTTTAAAACACATCCTGCACAGCATTTCGGATCCAGCTCGAGAGAGACGTGTTTCTAAACTAGAAGAACGATGCAAGGGTTTGCAACTGATGCATCCAGAATCTCCCAGAGAAAGACCCAAGCTTCTCTACTCTGTTTATAAATAGGATTTGCTATCAGATGCAAAACAAAGAGATTTATGAGATGATGGGAAGTCATGGCAATAAATCCTGTTTGCAATCCAACAGAGGATGTGAGGGAAACCAGGCGTTTTTTCCTGAAACCAACAGCTCATGTTTGGTACATGAGGGAGGCTAAATGAGTATTGATGAGAGAACCTGGAGCTTGCTGACATCTACCAGACAGACTGAGCCCAGGCTGTGCCTATGTGCTGCTCATTCTCAGGAACAGCAAAAATTTGTGTCCCTTTTTTAGAGGGGGCCAAACCTTCACAACCTTTCCACCCTGCACCTTCCCTGGACTTCTGGTTCTCAAGAACAAACCTAATAGTGCAAACACACGCTGCTTCATTTTTACACCAGTACGAAGTGGCCGGTTGTTCACTGAACGTGCTACAAACCTTCTGACAAGTGAAATTCAGTGTAGACACACAAACCCCTCGCGGGGCGGCTGGCGTGAGCAGCATTCCCACTACACACCTCCCAAAGCCATGCCTCCAAACCACTTTATATAAACACGAACTGAGAGCATAGCCAGGCCCTCACATGATCCACAGCCCTGCGCCCCGATTCTGACTGGCACAAAGCATGTTGCAAAGTCGGCCCTGCACCCCACCAGCAGCCAGGCCTGTCCTAGCTGAGCTTAGCCAAGGCCCGTCCGAAAGAGAAGCACCCCAGACACCCCAACTGTCCTACCCTCACTCCTCAGGCCCCGTTTCCTCAGACACTCGCTGGAGTTCTATCTGAACAGCTGCCAAGAACCACGCAGGTCATCCACTCCCCACACAGAGCTACCCGTGAGAGTCAGACACAGGTGGAGGTGGGGAGTGGTTCCAACAGTGCCGGGGCAGCGGTGCCAGCTCCGTGCCTGGGTACTAACCCTGCCCCGCTCCCCGAGTGCCAGGGCCACACACAGGTCAGTCTGTATCTCCAGACACTGGTTCTCAGGGCCCTGCAGTGAGCTGAGCCTCAGCCTGTGTTGCCACATCACTGCTGGCAGGACAGCAGCCAGAGCCGAGCGAGGGACAGTTTAGTCACAGGGATGGATGTTCCCGGGTCCCCCCAGGAGCAGGGTGGCTGCTGCCTGCTCCGCTGAGGCCCCTAAGGTGTGTGCTCACCTGGCCTCTGTCTGTCTGTCTGTCTGCAGGCAGATCCGGGCTCCTGGGGGAACCATCCTCAGAAGGGTTTAGTAACGAAATGTCCCCACCTGAGCGTTCTTTGGGTTGAGGGAAACCATGGAGCCCACGGGAGAATGCCACGGGAACGTCCATGGCACAACGCCAACTCACCTCACTGGTGTTTTTAGGTGTTTTTAAGAAGGGTCTTGTGGTAACCGTTGCTTATTAATGGCCAAGTCATAAATAAATGTAATCAGCATTAGCAAGAGTGAAAAGCAAAGTTTTCCACATTAATTTTATGACTTTCTATGAGTCTCCCTCAGTGTTCATGTTTCTGAATGACAAAGTAAGTTGAACGGTTTAGTGCAGCATTTGAGTACTCAAAGGTGCTGCTGTAAAACCAAAATATTAGCTGCTGAACTAGAGAATTTCAATGTGTAGGGCAATAAAAACCCCTCACTTCAGTGCTCAAAATGTCAACCAGTCAAGCAACATGGGAGCAAGGAAGGACTGGCAGGCTTTTGGGGGAAAAATGTCTGAATGCAGCAAGAGAAGACTGCAGAGCTGCGAGGGAAAGCGAGCTGCCTGCACCTGAGACCACCAAGCACACCACCTGTCCCAGGGATACGCTGAAAAGATCAACCCCTGAATGGGAAACCTTAGAGACATCCAGTAAAAAGGAAATCCAACCATACCTAGAGGTGGTCGGCCAGGGTTAATAACCTTTGCACTTCGATTGCGCAACTCCTCTTCTGCCTGGGTCACGCGCTCTCTGGTCGTCTGACAGAAGTCACTTGTGGCACATACTGTAATTTTACTCTGTACAGGTCCCAGGCAACTGAGTTGTGAGGCTCCAGAACTACAAAAACATCGAGAGAGGTTGAGCCCGAGCACTAGTTCAGATGGAGAAGTATGGTTGTGTCAAGAGCTTTCAGACCTGTCAAGACAGGTGAAGAAAGAACTTTTCCAGTTGGGACGGCTGGCTAGGGTGTCAATGTCTTTCAGATTGTCTCTACTCATCCCATTGTCTGAGTTTTACCTGTCACTACAGTTACATTTCCTCATGGAAACGTGCTTGAGAGGCAGGCTCAGAAGTGCCGGTGGCTCTGCTGGCAACTGCCCCGACAACCAGGGCAGGGACAACTTGGGCAGCTGCTCTGGCACCCTCATGGCAGGGAGTTCATCCCTGGAGCTGTGCCCCGGCCTACCTGGCTCTCAGCTCAGCACACACCTCTTGTCCTCTGCCCAAGGTGGCCCATGGTGGCCCCAGGCCCTGCGAGGCCCGGGGAGGGAAAGCCAGCCCCATCCTCCCTCCTCTTGCTGTCCAAGCTGTCTGCTCTGCTCGCTGCCGGCTCCGTACGTTTGGCAGCACTGAGGACTGCGTGCGCTTCTCCCAGGATTCATGTGGGGTAAGAGGCACCCAGAGCAAACTGCACGTGAGGGAAGGACCATGAGGTGTCCTCCGCACATCAAGGAGGACGCTGGGCATCATAAGGTGTCTGCCCAGGACCCCATCCCTCCATGCTCAGTCCAAACGCCTCCTGCAGCAAGGGCGTCTGCACTGACAGCACCTTCTTCCTTCTTAATGAGCTGTGTGGCACCCGCCACTGCAACAGCTCTGACAGAGAAAGGGCAATGCCTTTAGGTAACCCCAAGCTCTTTGGCCACCCTGGAACTCCTCAGCAAGGCTCCAAGAAGAAGGGTCAAGAATCTCACGTCTCAACTTCCGTGTTGCTGCTGAAAGCCACAAGGCTGGACTGAGCCACTGACTGGTACTTACAGATGATACAGCTACAGCTTCCTCCATAGCCCAGAGCTAAGTATTGACTCCTTGCTCTGTAATCAGCACATTTACAACAGAAGAAAGGTCCTTCCTGCCACCTAAAGCACAGCTCACACCCACCCCCCATTTCCTTGAACATCCCTCTCTCTAACATGCATCTTCACTGGCCGAGCAGCTGTGTAACCCCCTCCTTGGGCTGGGCATTTGCAAAACCTGAGCCAGTTTTGAAGCTAGATGTGCCCCTGAGCACAAAATTAGGCTACATACCTTGCACAGGCCCCTTCTGGTTTGGGGCTGGGGGTTTTTTAAACTAATCTGTGTAGGTTTTTTGTCCTAATTTGCTGGCACTTTGCACAAACTGAGCGCTGGCTACAAAGGACTTGGCAAAAGCTCACCCAAGTCAGGTTTTGAAGCAGATTAGTAAAACCACATTTAAACTAGCTATTATTCAGAGCTAAAGCATCTTAAACTAAACTGGATTAATTGTACAAGTAAGATTCACTTTAAACTGAAGGTGTTTCTTCCCAACAGAGAAAGTGCTCCCAGAGATGCTTGGGAGATGCCAGCCAGGAGGCAGGAGCTCTCACCACCACTGTGCAGCCCTGCTGCTTGCTTTGTGACAGCCTGGATGACTCTGGCCCCTTTCAGATAGAGTTTAATTTAAAAAAAAAAGAAAACAAAACAAAAACAACTCCCCCCCAAAAAAACCCCAAAATGAAATCACCACCCCCACCCCAAAAAAACACCAAACCCAAACCAAACAACCCAAAACTATCAAGCACTCAAAGCCAAACACCCAAAAGCCACACTGCCCCAAGGCTCCCCCACCTCTGCCACTAAACCATCTGGCTTTTTGCTAATCCCATCAGGAAACTGAGTCCACTGAAGGGCTGTATTGTAGCAGGACAAACCTAGGATGAGGATGCTGGGAGATCTCAGGCGAAGAGCTGTGGAATCAGCTCCCTTTATTTCTCCCAAAACACATCATTGAGGCAAATCCCCGGTTTGAAGTCGAGGGCAGAAGCTTCAGAAGTGTCTGAGCAGCACCTTCAGGAGACCTGTTGCTGTGCCTGTTTGCTATCAGCTTCCCAGACCAACACACAAACCCCACCTGCGATGTCCTAGTCAATGACAGGGGACAAACAGCCATCCACCACCACAGGGTGACATCAATACTGGGCTGAATCTAATATTCCAGAAGCTGAAGCAAAGCCCAGGTGAAAACCTGCCTCTTTGGTCGGCATTAACACTGTTCACTCTGACTGAAAGGAGCCGGACAAGGCGCTGCTGTGTTACAGTGGTTCTGAAGCACCACGGCCTTGCAGCTATGGGCAGGGCCACTGACTGATGTGGTTCTGACAGTAAGACAAGTATCCCTCAGGGGAGCACGCTAGCGTGTTGCTAGCCACAATCGTGTTTACCTATGGCTGTAGAATGGATCTGGTCTGGCTGGGACGACGCTGAACTCAGAATGTTTTAAAAATAGCACAAAGGGGTGAGAAAGCCCTCAAAAGGTTACTTTCTTGGAGAGCAAACCCAAAGAGAATTCTCTGTAGAAGCAGGTATTTATAATTAGCAAGGAATCATGCTCTTGCTAGGAATCACTCCTCTCCTGCAGCTCCTCACTGGGAGCAGGCTCCTGCTCAAGGCTTTTTGCTGTGCTCTCAAAGCCACAGAATCTACTTCAATTGGCCATGAGAGGAAACGTGAAGGAAAACTTACCTGGAGCGAGTTTGCTGGACACAGTCAAAGCTTCCACGAGGGTTATCACTGCCAGCACATGACGTGTAGAAGTTAAATGTTTGCACTTCGTTTGGCACATCAACTTTGGGAATTCTAAGAAGCTAAAAGGGGAAAAAAAGGTGGTGTAAAAACTTGGATCTACAGCCCTTCGCTCGCCAGCAACTGGGGCCACAGCTCAGAGGGAGAAGCTGTGTTTGAAGGCTCTGGTGTCAGCCACGCCACTGAAGAGACGAAGCGCTAAAAGACACTAAAAGAGTGTTTCTGGCACAATTCTCCCTGGGAAAGCAGGGCTGGCTCCGTGTCTGCCACGGCAGTAACTGCCCCACAGAACCTACAGTCGCTCTGCTTTAGCAAAGGGTTCCAGCAGCAAGTCACCCGTTCCCATCTGGTGGCACTAACAGGCACGTGCCCAGATTCAACTACCAGCCCCTGAGCATCATCTGAGGAACCAGCTACCAGCCCGTGAGCATCATCTGAGGAACCAACTACCAGCTCCTGAGTATCACCCAGGGGACTGAGGCTCAGCTGGGGAACCAGAGGAGCACAGTGTGCACACCCTGTGTGTGATGTCTTCAGCCCAACTGAAGCGCACAGTCAGCTCCAAGGAGGAAGAAAATCATCAGCAGCCATGTGCACATTACAACAGCAAACCTTCTCCAGCTCTAAAGCCCCAATTTCCCACCCAATGGGCCCTAAGAGGCTTTTTCTGCTCCTCAGCTCTGGGTGGAACTGTCTGCATACCTATGAAGTGTAAATAGTGTTCTGTAGGCTCAGTCAGATGTAACAACACTTGATTTCCCTGGCTGGACTGGCCAGTGAGGACAGAATGTGCTGCATCCTGCTGCAGCCTAAAGATGTACATGTGAGGAATGGCCAGGATGTCTGCTGGCATCAGCAGGCTTTTCAGTGTGCTGCCACACCAGACCACACCGAGGCACCAGAACCCTGCTGCCACCTGGCTCCTTCATTCCAAAGGTGAAACAAGCTGGCAGTGAGCCTGCAAAGCTGCTCCTCTGAGCCTGGCTTGGGTTTTCAATGGATTAAATACAGCCAACAGAGTGAAGTGATATTGGACATCCTCTGATGAACCTTCCTCTGGACACTTGGGTCCCCCCGAGCATCTGCGGCTCCTGCACCGCTGGGTACGACACACCAGCTCCATCCCAGCCGCCTGCATCCTCAGCACCTGCAGAGCTCACCCACTCCCTGGGGCAGGGACTGGACACCAGGGAGAAAGGCAGCCTTCCCACCTGCCCCTTTTTCCTTCAGCTTCACATGGGTAGAGACAAATCTGAGTGTTGATACCAGACTGGGGATAAACCCTGTCGTTTATCTTGGGTCACACGTGCAGCTTTGCCTTCTCATGGTCAGGAGCGTTACCACAGAGTTACTGTCACCCTGAGAGGACCACAGGGCCCCGAACGGCACCAAATCTGCATCCTCTGAAGTCCAGTCCCAGCCACCGAGGGTCTGGGCACACGGGTTGTGCCAGAACACACAGGGTCTGTGTGTGACCCTCATGGCTCTGTCCCACCCGCTGCGGCAGTCGTCACCCTTCCAGCCTGGGACGCTCTCTGGAGACCCCACAGATACAAACAGGGACAGGCCTGAGGCTGGTCCCCAGGAGCCAGGGGGAAGATGCAGCTGTCGCTGTGTGTTCCTGGATCCCATTCCCAGAGCTCCTCTTGAGCCAGTTTTGTGTTTGGCCTTGACCAGCCTAAAGAGTGAAGGTGCAGGAAATGCCCTGAGCACCTGGAACTGCTGCACCCTACGAGTTTAATACAGAATTCTGGAGGAGCTTTGCCACAGGTACTAAACCAGCCTCAGTGTGTGCTCTGGTGCAGGAACCTGAAGACAGGAGCTAGACCTGAGGCACCTTTAGAGACCTTTGGCGCTGTTCCACTCTCTCCTGTGAGGTCTCCTTTCCCCTGTTGCTCAAAGGACACTGATCAAACACAGAGAAGAACAAGTCTGGCACCTTGCAGGCAGGTGCCTCTGAAGATTATCACCAGCAACGATGACCCAGGAGCAAACTCAAATGGAAACACCAAACTTATTCAGCTTCCCCTCAGCCCAATAAACTCTGTGAGAAAGAAACCGGGGGTGATGGCGTCACCAGCTACCCCAACCACTGACAGAGCAAAGAAAACATCCAGAAATTGACTTTCAGCCTCAAATCTTTCAGATCCACTCATCACATACTCCAGAACTGCTGGGTGACTATTCCTCAGGCACTCATTTCAGATGGAGAGAACGCAACAGCAATGAGGGAACAGCTCTCTACTAGAGGGTTTCAAAAGTGGCAGTGCAACTAACCTGAGAGAAAGGCAAATCTTTCATCCTCAGCTCCACAGTTTTGTTATTTAATCTGTAATGCAGCTGACACAAGCCCTTCATTTCTGTGAACTTTTTTGGGACCTACTCAGTATATCCACAGGGCCAAAAGCTTTGTCCTTCGATGTGCAGATTTACTGAAGTCTGACTCAGGTAACACAGCTCAATAAACCTGGGACAAGCTCTGGGGAAAAAATGCATTTTAAGTTATACTGAATACAGTAGAATCAAACAAGCCTATTTCCCAAATTAGGTTTCAAAAGTGAGAGCCCAAACATGAAACGAAGATTCGATAATCGAATCTGCAGGGTAACCAAAGCTGTCAGGGACAAAACGCACGAAGATGGGAGCTAAAATTGAAACCAGCCTGAAAAAACTGGAAAGGGGGTCTGAAAGCAGGTGTATAAAACCCTTCCACGGGGCAGCAGTGCACCGAAACCAATCTGCAGGCTACAGAATCACAGACTAACAGAATCACAGGGGCTGGAAGGGGCCTCCAGAGCCCCTGGGGTCCAACCCCCTGCCAAAGCAGGGTCCCTGGGACAGGGTGCACAGGGCGGCGTCCAGACGGGGCTGGAATCTCTCCAGAGAAGGAGACTCCACACCCCCTGGGCAGCCTGTCCCAGGGCTCCCTCACCCTCAGCGGGAAGAAGTTCTGCCCCACATTGGGGGGGAACTCCCTGTGCTCCAACTTGAGCCCATCGCCCCTTGTCCTGTCCCCACAGACACTGAGCAGAGGCTGCCCATGTCCCCTGTGTCCCACCCTTCAGCTATTGATCCCCATTGATCAGATCCCCTCTCAGTCTCTTCTCTCCAGGCTGAACGGCCCCAGCTCACTCAGCCTTTCCTCACAGGGGAGATGCTCCCCTCCTAACACCTCTACAGCCCAACATCCAACCAGCACAAGCCCACTTTGCAATACTGGGATGCACCGACACAACCACAGCAACAAGAACCAGCAGCTTGAGATGCAGGATGATGGCACAAACATGCAGGAGCTGTGGCTTTTGACCCACTCTCCAGCTCACCAGAGGTTTCCACCACCACCTTTCCCCATTCCCACCACCACTCCAGGGAAGCCTGATGCTTCAGCATGCTGCCAGCCATGCAGCACAGACCCAGCCTCAGTGCTCTCTCTTCTCCCAAACGCCACCCACCAGCGCTGGCATGAAGAGATTTCAAGGCTCCTTCCTTGCTCCTTTGCAGAGACGACCCCATCCCTTGACAAATCAAGCGACCTTATCTTACAGAGGCACAGCCAGGGTTTCTTACAAGGCGATACGCAGCCCACAAAGTATTCCTAGAGCACTAACACATTTTCAGCCACCCAGAGAAGGCAACACTTGAACCAGATGACAACTGGCTCACAAAAACTGTCAGCTCAAACTCTTAACATTATGTTTTACTGCTTTTGACGTATTTGCTATCTCTTCCTGTACCGTGCCAGACAAAACACCACTCTGAAGCAGTTTCTAGACTCACCAACTTCTGAAGGCAAGCCTTGCTTTGAAGAAATGTTTCTATCACTTGGCTCTGAAAAGCTGTTCAAGGATTTTTGGCTTATTCAGAATAGGAAACTGTGTTCAGTTCATGAGAAGCATCGGGGCAAAGCCTGCTTTTCCTCTTCATGAGACTTCCAGGAGGAAGCACACACTGCAGCCACAGTATCATAGAATCATAGAATGGTCTGAGTTGGAAGGGACCCCAAGGATCACAGAGCTCCAACCCCCTGCCACAGGCAGGGCCACCAACCTCAGGCCTGGAGCTACACAAGGCTGCCCAGGGCCCCAGCCAACCTGGCCTTGAACACCCCCAGGGATGGGGCACCCACCCCCTCTCTGGGCAGCCCCTTCCAGCCCCTCACCACTCTCTCTGTAAAAAACTTCCCCCTAATATCTAATCTAAACCTTCCTTCCTTTAGTTTTAATCCATCCCCCTTGTCCTGCCAGTCTCTGCCCTTTCACAAGCCCATTCCCCTCCTGTTCCTGGGGTCCCTTCAGGGACGGGAAGGCTGCAGTGAGGTCCCCCCCCAGCCTTCTCTGCTCCAGGCTGACCCAGCCCAGCTCCCTCAGCCTCTCTCCGTAGGGGAGCTGCTCCAGCCCCCTGAGCATCTCTGTGGCTCCTCTGACCCCTCCCCACCAGTCCCACATCTTCCTTGTACTGGGGCCCCAGCTCTGGACACAGGACTCCAGCTGGGGCCTCCCCAGGGCAGAGCAGAGAGGGACAATCCCCTCCCTGTCCCTGCTGCCACCCCTCTGCTGATGGAGCCCAGGATCCCATTGGCCTTGTGAGCTGCAAGAGCCACTGCTGGCTCAGGGGAAGTTTCTCATCCACCAGAATCCCCAAGTCCTTCTCAGCAGGGCTGCTCTCCAGGAGCTCTTCTCCCAGGCTGTATCTATGTCTGGGATTCCTCTGGCCCAAGTGCAACACCTGACACTTGGCAGTGTTGAACCTCATTAGGTTCACCCAGGCCCATCTCTCCAGCCTGTCAGGATCCCTCTCAGTAATCCAGAACAGAAATTAAGCTTCTGTTTGCATCAGGAAGCAGCACTGCACCTTTGTTTCAGAGAAGCTGCTTTTGAATTTTATTCAGCCTTCCACATCCAAAGAGCAACCTGGCTGGGCCCTGGCACACAAACACCCAACACCTATCCTCTACAGTCTAGAACATGTAGATCTACAGTCACCCAAGATCAACAGTCTTCCTCCAGAAACAGTGAACGTGCTCCAGGAACCTCCTGGGTGGCTGGTGCCCTGCTGTGCTGTCCCTCCAACAGATATCGGGGTGACTGAATTTCCCCCCAAGGAAAAGAGTTGTGAACATTGAGGTTGTTCCCTCCTGCATGTTCCTGTGCTTCCTTGGGAGCAAGCAGGGCATTTAACTGGCCCAGTCCCACACAGAAGCAGAGAACTGGTGTTGCAGAAGGTCAATTTCCTTCCTACAGAGGAAATTTAGGAAACCAAAAAGCTTTCTTCTAGGCCACCTTCACAAGCAGCATCAGTGCAGCAAACTGCAAGATGCTAACTTGGGCACGCTACAGGGGATCCCAGGAAGGATGGGCTGAGCTAGTACAGGGCCCTCTTCAATTTAAAAGGGAAAAAAAAGGTCTTAACAGGGTACAGAAAGAAATGTGAAGCTTTAGGATAAAATGGCAATGGTTTTCTTACTGCAAGAGTCTGGAAACAAAAGGATGCAGGGGCACTTCTGTGTCATCTCAAATCAAAATCAGCTTTCTCCTTTAGGTGACAAAAAAAGGTGAAGATTTAAACCAAGCCTGGATCCTGGCAGGCTTGGATCAGGCAGCTGTGTGATCTGGGGAAAGCCAGGCAGGTGAGGCTGTCAACAGCACCATGCTTTGTGGCACACAGGGGTCCCTCCTGCCTCCCACCCCCCTGCAGGGAGGGGTGCAGGCCCTGGGGAGGGGTGCTGTGCTTCCTCCTGGCACCAGTGTCACCACCGGCCAGGCTGCAGCACTGCAGGACAAGTGCCAAGCACTCTTGACCCCCTCTGCAGCCTCCTTTAAAACGTCATTTTAAATTCTATGTCCTCAAACTGGCTTGTGATTTCTTACCAACTGATGGACTTGGTAATAGAGAATATCCACTACAACTCAGACCCTTAATTTGGTAATTGATTTCTTGACCTGCCACTACCCCCTCTCTCTGGCACATTATCTGCTGGAGCTCTCTAGCCTAACAGCAGCTTCTGCAATGTTCTCCTGAAGCTCCAATTTCCCTGTCCCGTAGCTTTTTGTCACTTTTGTTATTCCCACCGATGCCACGTGCTGTTACAGTCCCCTCAACTCAGGCCAGGCTTATTTTGCTCTCCAAGCCTGACTCACTTAACCTCTGAACCCATCTACCCACTCTCCTCCCCTGTTCTTCCACAGTCCAGCACCGTGTCATCAGATTGGCACCAGCACTGTATTTGTAGGTGCTTCTGCTCAGCAGATGCATTCAAGTCCCCTGCCAGCTTTGTCCCTTCCCAGAAGCATTCCAACCTCACCAGTGGGTGTCCCCCAAAGCCTTACTTTTGGGGATTGGGTTTGGTTGCTCACAAAGCCTTAACTGGAATCTGCTTCCTGCCCCTTGCAGGCATCCACACCAGGTGTGTGGTCCCAAAAAGCTTCTACAACAGGATAAAGGATTTAAAAATTAACAGCTGTGGGCCCTGCAAGTAAGGCTCCTGCTTTTTTGAGACATTTCTAACTAGCCCATTTTCTGAGCTGCAGTGTGCTCACAGTTTCACTAGAGCAAAGCTGTCCTTTGCCAGAGCAAACCCCTGCTTACCAGGGAAGGGCACTGCTCTTTTGCAAATCCCAAGAGGGGCAATTTTAGCCATAGCATCATTTGGATCTCTGCTACGACAGCGTCAGCCCAGGTAAGCTTGCTCCAAAGCTTAAAAACCCCTTTTCTCCTTTATCTGCAGCGATGCAGATGTCCAGCCTGCATCTTCAGGATGACAGAAGTGTTCCAGAAACCTACTCAACCAATCTGAAACTTTTAACTGCTGTTAAACATGAGAAAAAATATCAGTACTGATGTGCTTTGGTTTTGTGTTCAGACTAGCAGTCTTTCTGCCCAGCACTGAGTGCTGGGCTTCACTGCCACCCAGCAGGAACCAGTCACAAACCTGCTACAGAAAACCTCGCTGGGAGCTGCAACCTGCATCCCTGATGCCCACGATGCTGTATCCTTCCCCCCATCGGGGCCAGAGGTTTGCACTGGGATAGGGAGCAAGGCTGGAAACTGTCCCTGAACTGGAGCCAGAGGAGCAGCACGCTGCTGAGCTCACGGAGAAAGGTGGGATGGCCCCACAGCACCAGAGCACAGGAGATCCAGGATGTCGATGGCAGGCACAGGCTCTGCACATTTTGTGCATCTCTATTAAGAGATGCATTTGCAGGACACAGCAGAGGTATAAATACAGAAGGGAAGCCCTAGCAGGGGAACTGCAGTCATTCAAAATATTCTTGCACAGAAGTACAGACTCACAGAATCACAGGGTTGGAAAAGCCCTTTAAGACCATCGAGTCCAACCGTTCCTGTCCTGTGCTAAACCAGATCCCTAAGTACCTCATCTACCTTTTTTTTACAAAAAAAAAGGTACACTGTGCTGTAAACACTGCTGGGCTTTCCCTTTTAATGCATCCCTACTGCATTACAAGTCCTTGCTAATATTCATGTTTCTCAGGGCTATTGTACCTCGCACGGCATGGCTGCTACCTTCTCCAGGCTGCTTGGGTGTAGTCCAAAATGTTTAATTACAAGGTAATACTTAAAAATTAATCTGCATCACTGTAACAATCCACCCTTGCAGTCCCTCAGTACCCTCCAGCTACCTCACAGAGGCTGTCTGGAAGTAAGACATCCTGGGAGCCGGCTCATGCTCTGGTGCTGAAGTTTGTTCTAACAGCCATGGAAACTTTGCTAATTCACAACTCACTGAGCCCGAGCCGTGTTCTGCACAGACCATTCCACGTGGTTTCAGGGCTTCTTGTGCTGAAGAGCATCCAGAGGCCAGCACACATCACACACAACGATTCACCACCACACCGAATGCACAGCCCCTTACCCCATCACCGCGCTTGCTACTGCACCTTCTGAGACCACCCACGCACCTCCAACACCCTTCAGAGCAACAATACCGCACAACAGGAAAACATCCATCTGCCTTTTTTATGAGTTTGTGGCAAATCGGCCACAGAGCCCCTCTGATACCCATCTCAGCTTGTTAAAGACCTACCTGAAACACAAGCTCCTCCCTTACCTCACTGAGTATAAGGCTCCTCTTCTCAGTGCCCACACCCAACACAACTCTAGACCACCCCAAGCCAGAAAGCTCGTTAAGATTTTTCCATCCACAGAGGGCTGGGCCACAAAATGAGCCAAACTAGAGTATTTTTTTTTAAAAAAAGCCTTTTTTTAACACTAAAGCTAGCATTTTATCCTCAGCAGGGACCTGGAAGATGGCTGCCTGGGCTGCAAAGCCAGCACTGCCAAGAGAAGTGAAAGTACTGTTTGCTTTCAGCAGCTTTGAAGGAAAGCCCTGGCTGCCACAGGTCACCTGCAATGCCTCAGCACTGGCAAACAGGCCTCAAGTGCTCCTCACTCCAGAGACCTCCACAGGGAAACCAGTCCTGGGGAGGGAGGAAGGAAACCAGTCCTGGGGAAGGAGAAAGGCCTTTCAGCAGGGCCAGGCCCCTGCTCCTTGCTCCCCAGACCTCCATGGGGAAACCAGTCCTGGGGAGGGAGGAGGGAAACCAGGCCTGGGAAAGGAGAAAGGCCTTTCAGGGGGCCAGGCCAGGCCCCTGCTCCTCACTCCCCAGACCTCCACGGGGAAACCAGTCCTGAGGAAGGAGAAAGGCCTTTCAGGGGGCCAGGCCAGGACCCTGCTCCTTGCTCCTCAGACCTCCATGGGGAAACCAGTCCTGGGGAGGGAGGAAGGTCTTTCAGCAGGGCAGGCCAGGACCCTGCTCCTTGCTCCTCAGACCTCTGTGGGGAAGGGAAGCCAGTCCTGAGGAAGGAGAAAGGCCTTTCAGCAGGGCAGGCCAGGCCCCTGCTCCTTGCTCCCCAGACCTCCATGGGGAAACCAGTACTGGGGGGGGGGAAAAGGCCTTTCAGGGGGCCAGGCCAGGCCCCTGCTCCTCGCTCCTCAGACCTCCACGGGGAAACCAGTCCTGGGGAGGGAGAAAGGCCTTTCAGGGGGCCAGGCCAGGCCCCTGCTTCTCACTCCCCAGACCTCCATGGGGAAGCCAGTCCTGGGGAAGGAGAAGGGCCTTTCAGGGGGGCAGGCCAGGCCCCTGCTTCTCACTCCCCAGACCTCCATGGGGAAGCCAGTCCTGGGGAAGGAGAAGGGCCTTTCAGGGGGGCAGGCCAGTCCTCTGCCATGCAGCTCGTTAGAGCATGGCCACACAACATATGGTTAGCTTGGTGTCTCTATTTCCCTCCCGCTGCATGCACAGGGTCTGTTGAACTTAATAACCTTAAATTTCTATCCCTACTGCAGAGACTTGGGATCTGGGAATCTCCTGGGACATAACGAGCTTTCTGGCTTGGGGTGGTCTAGAGTTGTGTTGGGTGTGGGCATTGATCCTGGTAAGGACCTGATAATCTCCTTACCTTGCATTTCTTTAATTACAGGCAAATTATGGTGAGGAATTACTGCTTCTGCCACGAGCAGCAAAGAGCCTGCAGATGTTTCCATCACACAGAGCAGGGCAGCAGGCTGCACCATCGTGTTTCGGAACAAAGAGGCACATACCTGTATTGGCTTTTTAACAGAAATAAGGGGACACCCCTGCAAGGCCACGCTTGGCTCTTCAGCAGCACTGTGACCCACAGGCTCTGGCAGCTTTTTGACAAAGCCCCAGATTTTTTTATGGCCGAGGAGAGTAAAGCCTTATCTAGGTTACTACATCTCAAACCTAGATGGAGGTTACTACATCTCAAGCCTTGTGTACCACTGCTGTGAAGCTGCTACCAGCAAGCACAGGACAACTCCACACATGAACTTTTGCAGAGGGTGCTGGGTAGATAAAAGGTTCTGTTAATTTTTCTTTCCCAGAGTACTACTTGAGAAACTCCACTCCTAGTTTACATATTTATACTCAGAGTTTATTTTGAACTCTGCTCCTACCCTGTCCCTTGCAAGGCTGTGTGCCTGCTGCCACAGCTGGACAGCCCCTTTACTGGGCTCCTTCCCAGTCAGGTTTGCAAGCACCACCTCCCTCTTGATGCCAGCACCGACTCAAAGATCCATCTGTGCCCCCAGCCACCCTCTCCTGGTACAGCTCTTCTGGCTGGCCACCTGCACGAAGCCCTACATGTCATTCCAGCAAGGAAATCCTCCCCCAGCACAGTTTACATGCTTTCCAGTGCATTTCCAGTGGGAAATCAGCTCTGAGGAGAGGAGTTTCTCACAAGGGCAGCGTTAAGAACTGCTGTCTCCACAGCAGCTGTACAGGATCCTTTACAGCTTTACAGACAGCATCCTGGACGGGTGAGTCCCCTTCCTCCCAAGTGACACAGACCACCAGTCCTCCTCCTGTCCCCTCGCTCTCTCTACACCAGCACCTCTCAGCTACGTGGCACTCTGCACCGCTGGAGATCTCGGTTAAGGGCAACAGCATCAGAGGCACAACCTGTGCTTCAGTCCAACAACGAGGCTTCAGCCACCCCTTAAAGTTTAAACCCACAATCTCATGAGGAGCTTTATCTCCAGCTTTACTTCTCCAGGATTGTTTAACAGAACCCAAGTCCATCAGATTCCTTCTACTCTTCATTAGCAGACTTCAAAGACTCTGTTTGGGTTTCAGAGGAGGTACAAGAACCATCAGCCCTACTCCCCAAAACTGCTCTTCTGCTTCACACTGTGAAGCCCTTAGAAGTCCCTTTTAAAGCATTAAAATTTGCACCACTCATTGGAGGCTTTGAAGTCGTTGCCACAGCTCTCAAACTGGGGGTGAGAGGGGACAAAAGCAGGACAGAAAAGCACCCCCAGAGCCCGATTCTCTTCCCCTTTCAGCTACAGCTGCTCAGTAAATATACTGTACAGTGCACCCTGCCTGGCAATAAGCAGATCATAAGAATGCCTGTAGGGTAATTAGTATTTTTAAGAGCTCCTTTTCCAATATAACAAGAGTAAAACACACTCACCCCTTGGGATCCTTGAAACAGAATTGAAGGTGCAGAAGAAACGGCATCCTGCAAGAGAAGGAAAGCAAGCAGCGTGTCAGCAGAATAAACCTCAGGTGCTGCTGGAAGGTGTGTGGCTGCAGGAAGAGAAGGTGGCTGCTCCCAGGGCACACAGGAGGCTCTGGGCTCCTGTCCCATGACACAGGCTGCAGCAGGGGCTCCGCAGCGGCTCCTCGTAGGGCCCAGGGGTTCCTCTGCTGGGTGCTGAGGAGCCGACCTGGTGCTTTATTGTGCTCAACAAGGACATGGTGGCACGAGGGGTAGTCTGAGAAAACACTGACAACTGTACAAGCTTAACTGGAAATGCTGGAAGGACAAACACCCCACACACAACCCAAACGCCACAGAAATGTGGCAGTGCAGAAGGCCTTGCTTCCCCCTCCCAAAGCCTGCCCCGCTGCCCTGGGTGCTGAGGGGTTGGCTGTGTTCCTGGGGAGGCTGTTTGATACCATTTTCACAAGCACTCGAGTTCTGGGTATCAGATCAATGGTTTGGTTAACACAAGCACCCTGCCTGCTCAGCATCTCAGAGCCGCTGGCTGGGAAGGGACCTTTGAGATCGAGTCCAACCATACCTGTCCTCTACTAAACCACATCCCTGGGCAGCTCACCTACTCCTCTGTTAAACACACCTGGGGGGTGACTCAGCCCCCTCCCTGGGCAGCCTGTGCCAGTGCCCAAGAACCCTTTTGGGGAAGAACTTTATCCCAAGGTCTGATCTGACCCTGCCCTGGTGCAGCTCAGTGTCACCCACAAACTTACTGAGGGAGCATTCGATCCCTTCATCCAGGTGATTGAGTAAAGAGACTGAACAGGGCTGCACCCAGGGAAGGTCTCCATGACCATGTGGTTCCTTGGTAGGACCACCCTCAGGCTGCTGTCGCTTCCCCATGGTCACACACGACCTGCTCTTTGCCCAGACCCCTGTACTCACACCAGGAGTGCCTGCAAGGCTGCAAAGCAAGCCTCCCAGCACAGCACCTCCTGCGCTGCTCCCCGCAGAGCTGGCAACCTGCTTCTGCTTTTACACCCTCAACCTGGGCTGCTGACCTCAGCTAGCACGCCTTAGGCTCAGCACAATCAAACTGCCACAAAGAAAACCGAACTTCTGAGGTCCCTCAAACAATCCCTGCTTCTCCAGCAACCTTTCTGCCAAGGGAAATATGCAATATGGCCAAAAATAACACAAGTCACCTGCACCTTGTCTCTAACTTCACAGCACGAAGCGCAGCCTGTTCCTGACCTGCAAGGATGGAAGCGTCCTGCACTGCTGCTGTGCTGACACCACAGTCCGTGAAGGCTTGCAAATGTCAAGGAGGGGGGGAAGAAAAAGAAATCAAATCAATAAATCAAGCAGCCTGCTACTTGGAAACTACTTTTCTCTGTCACGAGCTGGCTTCTGGTCAGCTCTGCTCCTGGACACAGCTCAGAGAGCTCCACCACCAGTGCCAGCAGGAGCCCACTGATAAGGACATCCCCTTTTAGCAGCAATGCTGAGCTTGCTCAGCTTTACTGGATCCTGAAATGACACACAAACACAGGGCAGCTATGCTGACTAGCTCAGTCTGCTAGGCTGTGCCCACAGGGTGTTGTAGGGAGTTTGCCAACCACTGCACACGCTTACATTAAACAGGTTGCACCAACAGACTAATTCCTGAGGAGCACAAACTTTACTCCAGCAGAAGCAGGGTTTATAATGTAGGTGGGCTTAAAAGCTGGTGGAGTTAAAAGTCAGATGCCATTGTTCAGGAGCACTCAGAACTCGGCATCACCAGAAAAGCGAGTTACATCCAGCCCTGTCCTCTCCTCCCTCCAGCCACAGGTGCCTCCTGCTTCACTCACGCTTCTCTCACCCTGTTGCAGTGAAATCCATGGCTCTCACCCCGCAGAAAACTCCAGGGGCTGGGCTTGGCCATGAGCTGAGGCTGCTCAGAAGGGCGCTGGCTCCACCCAGGGCCGGCAGCAGGAGCCTGCAACTAATCCCAGCCTCGCCTGGGAGCTTCACCTGACCCCACAAAAACCCAGAGGGGTCTGCCAGAAGTGAGACCGCTGCAGAGCTGGAGCTGCCACACAAATCGGTGGTGGGGTCTTTAAAAATGACCGTGCTGGTGTTTGCAGGACCAGAGGCTGATGTACTCTTGTGGTGGTTTAGCCCTGGCTGGAGGCCAGACGCCCACCAAAATCAGTCTATTGCTCCCCTTCTTAGTTGGACAGGGGAGAAAATACATATCAAGAGGCTTAGGAGTCCAGATAAGGACCAGGAGAGATCACTTTATCAGCAATGATACGGGCAAAACAGACTCAACACAGAATGAAGAAAGAAACTACTCTTAACTTATTACACTACACTAAAAAGAACAGAGAAAACCAGTCAGGAGCACAACCAAATCTTAAAACAAATGCAAGCAGATCTTAAACACACATTCCCTCCACCACTCCTTTCTTAGCAGACTTTAGTCAGGGTTTATTTGCTCCCTTCTTCCCTCCCGTTTGCAGTACAGGAAGGGCAGGGACTGGGGAAAATGGGGTTCTCGGTGGCACCTTCCCCCCACCCCTCCATTCTAAGCAGACTTCCCTTTAGGCATGATTTTACTCCCTTCTTCCCTCCCCTCTCGCAGTGCGGGGGGGGCAGGGACTAGGAAAAAATAATGAGGTTCCTGGTTACTTCTTCATGAGCTGTTTCCTTTCCCAGATCTTAAAACACCTCTACCTACCCCCTCACTCCCTTCTTAGCAGACTTCACTCTAGTCATGATCTCACTCCCTTCCTCCCCCCGATCACAGCACAGGGGGGCAGGGACTGGGAGATGGGGGCTTCGGGCAGTTCCTTGCAAGTTGGTTTCCTTCTCGGCCGGGGAGGGGGCATTCATTCCACACCCCCTCCCCCTGCTGCACCGTGGGTCCCACCCACGGGAGACAGTTCTTCATGAACTTTCTCCAAGGTGAGTCTCTCCCCCCAGGGCTTTATCTCTTCATCAGCTGCTCTGCCTGGATCCCTGCTATGGCGGGCAGCTATAAATCACAGTGTGTCTCAGTCCCAGTCCTCCATGGGGTCACCAGCCTCCCCCCAGCAAACCTGTTTCGGCGCAAAACTGTCTCTGCTCAACTCCGTGTGTCTGTTTCTCTTCATGGGCTGCAAGTGCTGGCAGGTGGTCACAACATAGGGTCACAGCGTCTTCTCCATGTCTCCATCTGCTCCATCCAGCATCGAGCCCCTCCATGGGCTGCAGGTGGGGTCTTGGCCTTTTCCATGGGGGTGGTTTCTCCACGGGCTGCGAGGGGGCATCTTTCTCTCTGGCACCTGGGGCGCCTCCTCCCCTGTCTTCCCCGACCTTGGTGTCTGCACAGCTCCTCACATCTCTTCACTCCCTTCTCCGGTGGCAAAATGCAGCTGTTGCTGGATTGGTTTCTCCTATATGTGATTCTCAGAGGCGCTGTGACTATCTCTCATTGGCTTGGCCATGGTCAACAGTGATTCTGGCCTTAAACTGTTTATACTTTAGAGCTCTGGAGAATTCCAGCAGCTCCTGGGAGCAGCCATTTTCTGCAGCCCTGTTCTTTTCCAGCACCCAACCACGCAAAACTGTGACCACTCTCAAGAGTCACACAGTAGCCAACACCACCTGCAACCTTAAGACCTGGAATGGCTTGCAACAAATTCATCTGCTCCACACACCTTCCCTTTCAAGGCCAGAGAGTTTCAGAATGGAGTTGGAGATCACTACTGCTCCCATCTGCTTAACCAGCACACACCAGTAAACCCATTTACGAATCGTGATGGGCTGTGTGTGCACAGCCTGGTGCACAGTTACAAATCCCAACCCTCAGAATTATGGAATGGCATGGGTTGGAAGAGACCCCAAGGGACACAGAGCTCCAACCCCCTGCCACAGGCAGGGACACCAACCTCCAGGCCTGGAGCTACACAAGGCTGCCCAGGGCCACATCCAACCTGGCCTTGAACACCCCCAGGGATGGGGCACCCACCCCCTCTCTGGGCAGCCCCTTCCAGCCCCTCCCCACTCTCTCTGCACAGAACTTCCCCCAGTCTCTCCTCTCCCCCCTTCCCTCCTCCAGCTTCACTCCAGCCCCCTTGTCCTGCCAGTCTCTGCCCTTTCACAAGCCCATTCCCCTCCTGTTCCTCTGCTCCCTTCAGGGACGGGAAGGCTGCAGTGAGGTCCCCCCACAGCCTTCTCTTCTCCAGGCTGACCCAGCCCAGCTCCCTCAGCCTCTCTCCGTAGGGGAGCTGCTCCAGCCCCCTGAGCATCTCCGTGGCTCCTCTGACCCCTCCCCACCAGTCCCACATCTTCCTTGTACTGGGGCCCCAGCTCTGGACACAGGACTCCAGCTGGGGCCTCCCGAGGGCAGAGCAGAGAGGGACAATCCCCTCCCTGTCCCTGCTGCCACCCCTCTGCTGATGGAGCCCAGGATCCCATCGCCCTTCCCAGCTGCCAGAGCTCACTGCTGGCTCAGGGGAAGCTCCTCACCCCCCATGACACCCAGGTCCTTCTCAGCAGGGCTGCTCTCCAGGAGCTCTTCTCCCAGCCTGGATCTGTGGCTGGGATTGCTCTGTGCAACACCTGACACTTGGCAGTGTTGAACCTCATCAGGTTCACCCAGACCCACCTTTCCAGCAAAACCCTTGTCTGAGGCTGCCCAGAGTGAGGTTTAAGCTCCACAGGGAAATCAGCATTGGAAGTCAACCCACAGAGCAGCGAGCCGGGCCGGCGATGCGATGCCTGCCTTGGACCAGCAGCAGCCATCAACCATCAGATGGGTTTGGAGCAGGAGAAGTCGTGCTGCTGGTGTCAGCAGTCACATCTCCTGCTCGAGCATGAGGAAACACCACTTAAAAATGCCTGGATGTGGCAGGGAGCTGGAAGGTGTCACCCACCCTCTGGCAGGTGCTGGGGAGCAGCAGGGAGCAGGGCAGGGGAACCTTGGCTCTCCAGCCAAACCTGCTGTCATCCCCTGTGCCCAGGGAGCTGCTCTTACCAACCCCCCACAGATTTCAGGATTCAGCAGGGTGCAGGAAGCTTCCCCCAAACCCCTGCCCTGGGACCACCCAGGTTCCCACGTTTCTCTCTTGCAGCAAAGGGAGTGAAGCTCTGGGGAAGGGGCTCTGTGTGAGAGACCAGCAGTGCCACCGTGCCCCCTCCAAGTACCTGCCCACCACCCACCCTCATCAGGGCGTCAGAGATGCACCCCTCACCAGCCACATCTGCTGCCCAGTCCCTGTGCCAGCCCCCAGCCCCTCCTGCCCGGCCTCCTGTGGCAGCGAGGGGCAGAGACCCCCCTGAAAAGGGTAAAGAGACCCCCCTGCTTCACCCCAACTGCTGCTTCCCCCAGCTGCCCTCTCCCTCCAGCGCTGCAGGGGGGGTGCTGCCCTCTCCCTCCAGCGCTGCAGGGGGGGTGCTGCCCTCTCCCTCCAGCGCTGCAGGGGGGGTGCTGCCTTCTCCTTCCAGCGCTGCAGGGGGGGTGCTGCCCTCTCCCTCCAGCGCTGCAGGGGGGGTGCTGCCCTCTCCCTCCAGCGCTGCAGGGGGGGTGCTGCCCTCTCCCTCCAGCGCTGCAGGGGGGTGCTGCCCTCTCCCTCCCGATTCCTGGAGCCACAGCTCCATAACCTTCTCTCCCCAGCAGAAAGCCCCAGCCTCTGCTATCTCTCCCTGCCAGCAGCTGGCCCAGCTGGAGAGAGCAGGCAGGGGACAGCTTCCCTCCCTCCCAAACCAGGATCAGACGAGGGACACAGAACACGAGTCCCAAGAGCCTTGCAGTGCCAAAGGGACCCCTCCATCCCCCCAGTGCCTCCTCTCAGGGGCAGCCTGGCTCTTGGCTGCTTTCCTGGCTGCTGACGCACACTGGACCTCAGAGGGGTGGAAGCAGCGACTCCAGGCTCTCTGGTCCTGCCCTTGCACAGCCACCCCCCCCATCCTGGTACCACACACAGCTCCTCATCCCCACGTGCTGCCTGACCAGGGTGAAGCCAGATGCCAACTCCTTTGCCATGAGCCGACTGGAAAAGCTCCTTCCAGAGCCCCTCAGCATCCCTTTCTGACCACTGATCAACCCAGGCACCACCTCCCAGCTTGGAGATCTCAGGATCTTCCCCAGGCATCGCTGCCCCTGTGAAGGGAACCTGGCCCCAGGACCGACCCCTGGCAGGTCAGAAGGGGCCTCACACCCCCCCTGAAGAGCTGAGCGTTGTGTAGGGGGCCAGAACTAGACACCAGCACTCTGGCAATGCCACACCAAGGATTCCCCCTCCTCCTTTCTCTCCCCCTCCCCTCATCCTTCACTTTGCCCCCTTCACCCTCCTGCTCCCCCCCCCTTCCCCTGCTGCTCCCCCCCTTTTCCCCTGCTGCTCCCCCCTTCCCTCTCCTGCTCCCCCCTTTCCCTTCTTGCTCCCCCCTTCCCCCTTCTTCTCCCCTTTTCCCCTCCTGTTCTCCCCCTTTCCCCCTGCTCCCCAGCCTCTCCCCCTCCCCTCCTGCTCCCCAGCCTCTCCCCTTCCCCTCCTGCTCCCCAGCCTCTCCCCTTCCCCTCCTGCTCCCCAGCCTCTCCCCTTCCCCTCTTGCTCCCCAGCCTCTCCCCCTCCCCTCCTGCTCCCCAGCCTCTCCCCTTCCCCTCCTGCTCCCCAGCCTCTCCCCTTCCCCTCCTGCTCCCCAGCCTCTCCCCTTCCCCTCCTGCTCCCCAACCTCTCCCCCTCCCCTCCTGCTCCCCAGCATCTCCCCCTCCCCTCCTGCTCCCCAGCCTCTCCCCGTCCCCTCCTGCTCTTTCCCCCTCCTTGCTCACAGCCCCGGCTCTCCCAGCTGCCCCTGCACTCAGAGGGGTTGGGTTTCCATCCCGAGCAGGGCTGGATGTGAATTTCTCTGAGCAGTGACAGAAATGACAGAACCCCTGACAAGGAGCAGCACTGCTGGGAGGAAAGGCTGCCTGCACCACGAACACCCAGGAAATTCCCTGTACCCCTCCCTGTGCTGGCGTCCCAGTGAGCACAGCAGCCACCCCCTGCCCCCCAACAGCCCCAGGACCCAGGAACCCACCAGCCAGCCAGGTTCAGCTCCCCAGCTCCCACCTCCAAACACCCCCTGAGGGGCGGCAGAGCCGCTGGTGCAGGGAGGTGGAGAGACAAGGGGCATCTGGCATCCCTGGTGGACCCCTTCCGATCACTGGGAGCTCACACTGTTTCCTGGGGCAGCTTTTTTTTAGGGGTAGGATGTCTCCACACCCCCACAGGGTCAGCAAGAAGAGGCAGCACACGGCTGGGTCGCTGTGCCCCCCTGCAGACCCAGCGCTGGTCGCTCCAGCACCGGCAGCTCACACAGCACCAGCTCCTCCCCCGCTACAAGCAGCAGCACAGACCAGCACAGCCCCGTTCCCCGGCGGGTCTGGGTGTCGGGCAGGAGACCCCCCCATTCCCCACACCGCCCCTCGCTGGCACCCACAGCTCCTGCTCCGCTCAGCTGCTCCCAGGACCAGCGCTCGGCAGCGCCAGCCCCCGTGAGGGATGCTCCCCAGGGGACCCCCCAGTGCCCAAACCAGCACCGGGACAGGGGTCCTGTGGCTCCTCAGAGCCCCAGCGCTGGGGCTGTGGCCTGGGAGCCGGGCAGGAGCAGCGCTGGGACAGGTAAAGCGATGGGGGGCTGGCTCAGGGGGTGGGGCTGCCCAATACATCTGCGTTGCTCTACTCCTGTGGCGTGGGCACCCACTGCCTCAGTGCCCACGGGGCCTGGAAGAGGAAAGCCCAGGGCCTTTCTTTACCTGGACTGCCCTGTTCTTCCAGGCCTCATCCATAACCTCACTCAACTCATTAACCTAGAAGACAAAATCCTCCCAAAACCCAGTTAAATGGGTAGTTCTCTCTAAAGGAAGAAGCAGAATAGGTTTATTCTCCCTTTTAGGAGCAGCAAAACCTCAAATCAGCCCAAGCCATCCCAAAGTGTCACCGACCTTCAGCACAGCTCATGTCTGCAGCAAACCCAGGATGCTGCCAGCACCACCCCAAAAGGCCAGACCTCTCAAACCAGGGGGTTTGCCAGCCCCCAGCCCAAACCCTGGCCACCTGAGGCAGGCAGAAGCCACAGCACAGCTGCACCCTGGCCAGTGAAACATGGCAGAGCCCCGTGGCTCCATGTCAGTTGCTTCAGGGCAGGGAACACCAGGCAAAGATCCGTCCCACGTGCTGACTCAGCAGCTCCACAGCTGGAACATCCCAGCGGCTGAAGAACAAAACTCCAAAGCAGGACAGGTTCCCAAGAATCCCAATGATCCTTTGGGTGGAGAAGCCCAGATTTGACCAGCCAAAGGCCCTGCTGTAACTGGGTGCAGAGCAAAGCCTCCCCCCCAGAGCCTCTCCCCTGGAGAAGCCCAGTGGGAACACGACTGGGGAGGGACACGGATCAGCCGGGGCAGCGACATCCCGCTGCTCTGCAGCCTCTGCTGGGGCAGTTCTGCTCTGCTGGGGCAGTTCTGCTCTGCAGACAGGCTCTGCTGGGGCAGTTCTGCTCTGCAGCCTCTGCTGGGGCAGTTCTGCTCTGCTGGGGCAGTTCTGCTCTGCAGACAGGCTCTGCTGGGGCAGTTCTGCTCTGCAGGGGCAGTTCTGCTCTGCAGACAGGCTCTGCTGGGGCAGTTCTGCTCTGCAGCCTCTGCTGGGGCAGTTCTGCTCTGCTGGGGCAGTTCTGCTCTGCAGACAGGCTCTGCAGGGGCAGTTCTGCTCTGCTGGGGCAGTTCTGCTCTGCAGACAGGCTCTGCTGGGGCAGTTCTGCTCTGCAGGGGCAGTTCTGCTCTGCAGACAGGCTCTGCTGGGGCAGTTCTGCTCTGCAGCCTCTGCTGGGGCAGTTCTGCTCTGCTGGGGCAGTTCTGCTCTGCAGACAGGCTCTGCAGGGGCAGTTCTGCTCTGCTGGGGCAGTTCTGCTCTGCAGACAGGCTCTGCTGGGGCAGTTCTGCTCTGCAGACAGGCTCTGCTGGGGCAGTTCTGCTCTGCTGGGGCAGTTCTGCTCTGCAGACAGGCTCTTCTGGGGCAGTTCTGCTCTGCTGGGGCAGTTCTGCTTTGCAGACAGGCTATGCTGGGGCAGTTCTGCTCTGCTCCAGGGCAGGCTGCAGATGAGGTCCCAGGGAGAGGGAGGTTCTAGGCTGAAGCCAAGCCAGAGGAGGGGCTCTGTGTGACCACGGTAGAACGACCCCACTCCTCTGTAACCTGGTCTCCTCACACTGCCTCTGAGCGCCCTGCAGTACCCAGCTTCACAGCTGAACCAGCAAAAGGTGATTTTTAGGGCTGGTTTTCCACTGGGCCAAGTTTCTGCTCAGAGGGTGGAGTTGCTGCTCTAACTCGAGCCATCTACTCAGCTGCCACTGAAGAAGTGAGGTGCTGCTGCCACCCCTCATCCCAGCCACGTGCTCTGCACCCTCAGCTCTCAGGCTGCTCCATCCAGCACAGAACCTGTGCAGAACAGGGGATAAAAGAACCCCACAACAGAGGAAACTGGTTGCAAAAAGCCCTTGAGGGCAGCACAAGGGATGGGAGGAGGTGATGCCCCATGGCCAGCAGCAGCGAGATGCCAGAGGGGCTGAGTCCTGCAGCCCGGTCCCAGCAGCAGGCAGGGCTCAGCCTGCCCCAGAGCAGGAGCCCTGACACCCTGCCTGCCCTGGGGACACACACAGCCCGGTCCCAGCAGCAGGAGCCCTGACACCCTGCCTGCCCTGGGGACACACACAGCCCGGTCCCAGCAGCAGGAGCCCTGACACCCTGCCTGCCCTGGGGACACACACAGCCCGGTCCCAGCAGCAGGAGCCCTGACACCCTGCCTGCCCTGGGGACACACACAGCCCGGTCCCAGCAGCAGGCAGGGCTCAGCCTGCCCCAGAGCGGCTGCAGCTCCGGCCCCCGAGGGGACAGGCGGCTCCTGGCTGAGGGGAAGCCAAGGCACGACTCCCTGCTGAACAGACAGGGACTGAAACCAGAGCAAGAGCAGCTGTGCTTCAGACTGCCACAGAGGATGCTGACAGGCCTCACAGAGTACTGCTCCGTGGTGCTGAAGGAGACCTGGGTGAGAAGAAGGCGCCCACCATCTGAATCCAGGTGACCCCAGGCCACCCTGCCAGAGGGCACGGAGGGGTTTGTCCTCAGCCACACCACGCTCTGGAGGTCAGCCTGCTGAAGAGGATTGAGCCCCGATCCCTGTTCCTGAGCCTGGGCTCGAGGTGAGGTCACAGAGTGGCTGGGTTGGAAAAGACCTTTGAGATCATGGAGTCCAACCATCCCCACCCTCTGCTAACCCGCCCCCTGAGCAGCTCCTCTACCCAGTGTTTCCATGGCAGAATTCAAGAGTCTTGGAGTTTTCTTCCACTGTTACAGCAGCTCAGAGAACGCTCAGCAGAGGCAGCGAGCGCTTCGGTCTCTGTGCGGACTGCTCAGAGTTGAACCTGCAGTAACTGGGCACCCAGAGCCTGCTCACACTCTGCAGAGGCTCTACAGGTGATGGGTAAGTAGGTCATGGGAGGGTTACCCTGCTTTCTCACCCCCAGGAGCTGCCTGCGGCGTTACTTGTGTTACACAGAAGGGATCTCCAGCACGGCACAGAGCTGAGGGTGCCTCCCCTGCCTCCCCCAGCGCTCAGAGGTGCCGGTTTTGCACCTTCACTGCAAACTTTTCCAGTCACACAGCGGCAGCTGAAGTGGGTCAGCAAAGCAGTTCGGCTGAGGAGGTGGTGAGAAGGAAGGCACTGCCGGTGTGTCCTCTGCACACCGCCTGTCAGGACCTCCGCTCCCAGCCGCGGTAGGAAGCGCAGGGGACGAGGAGCCCGGCTCCTTCCTTCCCATCACCGGGGAAGCCCTCCCTCCCCGGGAGCCTGTCCCACCTGCATCCCGCCAGCGGCGGGAAAGCATCCTCCCTCTCTCTCTCTCTCGCAGAACTCCTGCATCCCCAGTGAACGGCTCTAAAACCAGCTGTAGGGATCCCGGCGGCGTCACGAAAGCGTGGCTGCCACTGCAAATATCGAATACCTGAGTCACCCGCGGACGGCAAGCGCGGTGCCTCGCAGCTCTCCGCCTCCCCGCCGGGGCCAGCGCTTTGAGATCCCAAACCCGCTGTCTCCGCCTCGGCGGGACCCGCCGCCGCTCCAGCTCTGCCCGGTGCCGGGGCGGGGGGCACGAAGCCACCGCCAACTTCCAACGGCAGCGTCTGTCCCGCCGGCCGCCCCCTCCCCGCGAGCAGCCTTCCCCCGCAGCTGGCCGCCCGCCGAGGGGGCCGCGGGTGGAGCCCAGCCCAGCCCAGCCCAGCCCGGCGCGTCCCGAGCCGCTGCCCGCTCACCTGCGCGGAGGGAGGGACCCCGCGGGGCAGGCGGGGGGATGCCGAGGGCGGGATGCAGCCTACGCGGGGCTGGCTGCACACCCCCATTCCTCCCCTCCCCTCCCCTCCCCTCCATCCCGGTACCCCCCGCCCCGCCGCCGCCCCTCACCTGGCAGCGCCGGTAGTCCTCCAGCGCCCGCAGCGCGGTCTCAGCCAGCCTGACGTGCAGCACCGTGATGCCCGGCGCCTTCCCGCAGGACACGCCGTACCGCTCCCCTTCCCGCAGCTCCGCCATCTTACCCGCCCCTCGCCCGCCGCCCGCCGCCCGCCGCCGCCATCCCGCCGGCACCGGCCCCGCCGCGGGGCGGGGTCACTCGGCGGCGGGGGGCCGGGGCCGGGGCGGGAGGCTGCGACCGGCCGAGGGGCGGGCGGGGGAGGTGGAGGGGCGGCCGAGGGGCGGGCAGGGGCGGTGGAGGGGCGGCTCTGGGGCGGGCAGAGGAGGCTGAGGGGCGACCGAGGGGTGGGCGGCAGCGGCCGAGGAGCGGGGAGGGAGGTGGAGGGGCTGCCGAGGGGCGGAGCGGCTGAGGGGAAGCTGAGGGGAGTCCGGCAGCGGCCGAGGGGCGGGCGGTGGGCTCGCCGGGTGCGCTGTCAGGGGGACGCGGTGCGCGGGTGCGGGACGGGCACAGCGCGACCGGCCGCCCCGCAGCGAACAGCGGGCACGGCCGCCCGGGGACGGGGGTGCCGGTGCCTCGGGGCCCGCCTGCCAGCTTCGGCTGCCGCGCCGCTGACCAGAGCGCTCCTTCCCACACGACAGCGAATTAAAAGGCCGAAGCGGCGGGGGCGGCCGCAGGGTAACGGGACGGGCCCTCGGCCGCCCCGGCCCCGCGCTCCGGGAGCCGCCCGTGTGCTGGGAGCTACCACGGCCTTAGCGCCGTGTGAGTTACCGCGGGCAGCGTCCCGCCGGCGGCTGGGGCGGGGTTTAACCCTCCTCAACTCTCCTCAACCCTCCTCAACCTTCCCCGTCCCCAGCGCGCTCGGGCTCCGCGATCCACCGCGGTCCATCAGAGCCCCGCGGGTCCCGGCCGCGGAGGTGAACCCAGAGTCACAGCATCACTGGGTTGGAAAAGCCCTTTAAGCTGATGGAGTCCACCCGTCCCTGTCCTGTGCTAAACCAGATCCCTGAGCCCCTCATCTCCCCCCTGTTAAACACACCCAGGGCCGGGGACTCAGCCCCTCCCTGGGCAGCCTGGGCCAGGCCCTGACAGCTCTGCCAGGGAAGAACTTTGCCCTCCCAGCTGAGCTGACCCTGCCCTGGGGCAGCTTGAGCCCATTGCCCCTTGTCCCATCTCCTGTCCCCTGGCTGAAGAGACCCTCGCCCACCTCTCTGCACCCTCCTGGCAGGGCAGGGGAGGCGGGGAGAAGGTCTCCCCTCAGCCTCCTCTTCTCCAGGCTCAACACCCCCAGCATTTACCTCTGTAAAAGCTGCTGCCAGTGCAGTGCTGTTTAAGAGCACAGGGAGGTTTAAATCTCATCTTCACCCCCAAGACTGTGTCCATATCTGCTCCAGTCAGGTCTCCTGGCTGCCGTGCTCGGGTGACAGTTCACTGTTTCGGTTCGGGTATATTCCTCTGCTGGTAGCTGCCCACTCTCCTGCACTGCCCCAGACTAACCCACCTTCCCCCTCCATACCCATGCAGGTGTATCAGCAAACACCCCCTGATGTGTGCCCTTGGGGTCTCACACAGGCCCCGTGCTTCAGGCCGTGTCTCGCTGTGCACCTGCTCAGCTCCACGTTTTTGGCAATGGTTATTTCCCCCCAAACAACACATACACAGTGAGAGCTGGTTACAGTCCCTCGACCATATAAAGTGTAATTCTAACTACACTCTGCTGTTCCTTATTTAGGGAAGGCCTAAGTAGGCCCCATGTTGTACCCACAGGTGTGTCTGTGCAGCGCTCTGTTGTAATCACAGAGGCCTGTGTCTGTTTCTGTGCCAGACTGGTTCTCCAGAATGGGAGTCTTCCTTAACACAACCGCTTTGTTATATAAAGATGTTCATCCCAGGGACCAACAGGGTCTGGAGAGTGGGCATCTGTGATTTCATGGCTGATGAAAAAGGGCTGGGAAAGGGGGATTCTGCCCCTCGGCTCCGCTCTGGGACACAGACCCCCCAGCAGCGCTGCCTCCAGCTCGGGGGGCCCCAGGACAAGGGGGACACGGAGCTGTGGGAGCCAGTCCCCAGGAGCCCTGGAGATGATGGGAGGGCTGGAGCCCCTCTGCTCTGGAGCCAGGCTGGGAGAGCTGGGCTGGCTCAGCCCAGAGAAGAGAAGAGAAGGCTGCTTGTGGGGAGAGCTCCCAGCCCCTTCCCGTCCCTCGAGGGGCTCCAGGAGAGCTGGAGAGGGGCTGGTGCCCAGGGCAGGGAGGGCCAGGCCCAGGGGAAGGGCCTTCAGCTGCATGGAGAGGGGCTGGGAGGCAGAAATCCTGCCTGGGGAGGGGGAGGCCCTGGCCCAGGGTGCCCAGAGAAGCTGGGGCTGCCCCGGGATCCCTGGCAGGGCTCAAGGCCGGGTTGGATGGGGCTGGGGGCACCATGGGCTGTGGGGAGGTGTCACTGCCTGTGATGGGGCTTTCCCACCCCAACCAGTCTGGGGTTCTGTTTCTCCATAATGCCCTGGTGTGTAGATCTTGCAGCTTTCACCAGGTTGGAACACACACAGCAAGTTGTGATGCAGAGCATATACAAAAATAAAGCCAAGAAAGTAGAAAGAAAAGTGTTTGCAGAAGCATCTTGAAGAGAGTTCATGCTACTGCTGAGCCAGTGTGTTCATCCTCCTCATCCTCCTCTGAGCTCTCTGTTCCCTCAACACGTTCTGCTATTGCTTGGTCCTTCAGAGAGGTTGTTTCCTTTTCGCTTTCCTTCAGTTTGTTTGGGCTTTTGAGGGTTGTGTGCTCCTTGCAATCGTTTTCTCTGTGTTTTCAGATAGCAGGTGATGGAGAAACAGAATGGAGTAGTCTGCTTCATCTCCTGACTCTGAGACCCTTCCATCCATTTCCCCTTTGGTCAGCTCCCAAGCCCATCAGCTCAGGAAGAAGGTGGCAAATCCTCTCCCCTGCCAACAGCCCCAGGAAAAGCAGGGAACCTTGTCTGTAAGACACAGAGCTGTAGTGAAACAAGCCAAAGTTTATTGTGGAAAAAATAAACACCTTCTGCAATTGCAAAAGCAAAACCAAGTTTCCACTCATTTCACCCTCAGATTTTCTTTCTGCTGTTGGTTTTCATAGGTGGGAGCATGCAGAGTGTAAATAATCTTCTGTAGGAAATGAAGCATTTCTGGTCATTCAGTTTCTCATAGGATCTCGTCCAGCTCCTGTTATTATAAAGATCAAAGTGAATGAGGATATAATGTGAGACTCACAAAAAGACCATGGAACACTTACCAGGATGCTTTTGCAAAGTGAGTTTGTAGACTCTCTTCCCAAAAATGGACCCAGAAGAAAACCCTGCATGTGTCCCATGGGAGTCAACAGCCTTGATTTCTGGGGTCTCTGGGATCAAACAGCCAGGGGTCTCCTGGAGAGAGTCCAGAGGAGGCTGTGAAGGGGATGAAGGGCCTGGAGCATCTCCCCTGTGAGGAAAGGCTGAGTGAGCTGGGGCTGTTCAGCCTGGAGAGAAGAGACTGAGAGGGGAGCTGATCAATGGGGATCAATAGCTGAAGGGTGGGACACAGGGGACATGGGCAGCCTCTGCTCAGTGCCTGTGGGGACAGGACAAGGGGCGATGGGCTCAAGCTGGAGCACAGGGAGTTCCCCCCAATGTGGGGCAGAACTTCTTCCCAGTGAGGGTGAGGGAGCCCTGGGACAGGCTGCCCAGGGGGTGTGGAGTCTTCTTCTCTGGAGAGATTCCAGCCCCGTCTGGACGCCACCCTGTGCGCCCTGTCCCAGGGACCCTGCTTTGGCAGGGGGCTGGACCCCAGGGGCTCTGGAGTCCCCTTCCAACCCCCACAGCTCTGTGAGTCTGTGGTTCTCTGTGCTGCAGATTTTGGGGTCTTTAGGGGTCACCTTTATAGGGAAGAACCTGTGACCTTACCAAAGGATGAAGTTGCACCTTTTTAATTAAAGAAGCGATTGCACTCTGAGCTCCTTAACCCGTCCCAGCCTCCTAAGCAGACACCTTCAGGCTGTGGCAGAGGTTTGTTTCCCAGCACATTGTCCCAGCTTCCCTTGCAAAAGCGAATTAAGGAATGTTGACACCAACTGCTTGGGGGGCAGTAAGTGAAATACTTTGTTCCACCAGCACGGGTAGGTAGGGAGGAAGGGAGGTTTAGTTTTCTTTTCAGGTTTTCTCACTTGTTTTGAATTGCAGAGTCCATGTTGAGGTGAACTTCAGCAGTTTCTGGATCTTCGGGTAATTAGAGTCTTTTCAAACACCTTTCTGCAGGTGTGAAGGTGAGAAATCTAATTTGATCTGAAACTATTGCTTTTTCTCTGGTAGCTGCTCTCTGTAAGCAGAGGACAGCGTGTGCATGGTGTGAGGGAGCGGGTGGGTTGTTGTTGGCAGTGGAAGAGGAGAGTGTGTGAAGGGAAGGAGCTGGCTGTGCTGCTCATTTTGTGTAACGTTTCCTCTTTCAGAGCCTCTTTTGCCTGAGAAGAGCTGCTTGAAGAAAGGTGGTGTGAAATAAGGAGCTGGGTAGCCTGGCAGCGACCCGTTCATCCCTTGCCTGTGGAGGTGGGGGAGCAGCCTGGCTGCTGAAAGGAGGGAGGCAGAGGATGGGCACAGATGCAGCCAGGTGTAATGCAGAGGTGCATGAGCCTGCTCACAGCAAACACAGCTAAATCATAGAATCATACATAGAATGGTCTGAGTTGGAAGGGACCCCAAGGGTCACAGAGCTCCAACCCCCTGCCACAGGCAGGGACACCAACCTCAGGCCTGGAGCTACACAAGGCTGCCCAGGGCCCCAGCCAACCTAAAGTGAAGTGACAGATTAGAGCAGGCTGTTTTCATCCCTTCTCCTGCTTTTCCTGTAAGTGATTCCATACTGAAATGAGCAAAAGTACAGTTTCTCAGCACTGCAGCACGTTTATGCACACTCACACCAATAAAGAGCAAGCCTTAGTGAGGGTTTCAAGGCATGTAGGGTTGTGTGCCACTGTGGGACATGGTTTAGCTGGCAGGTGGCAGGGACTGGGCTGTTCCTGTGATGCCATTGCCAAAAATCATCCTTGCTTTGCTCCGTGTGCGGGAAGGGAGCAAGCCAGGCTTTGCAGACCATTTCTGGCAAGAGTTCCTCCGGACCCCAGCACCCCTCCTGCCATGAGGACCAGCACCAAGAGCACGGTGAGGGCTGGTGAGTGTCTGAGGAAGGCTGCTGATCACACAGCACTCCCACAACTACAGGCTTTTGGTATCACCTTCCTCTTGCTGAGGTCACCATCAGGATGTCCCCACACTGCTGTTCAGCAGGGGCAGATCTCACAGGTGACCTGAGTTGTGGGGTTTGGGGGGTTTCTTCTTTTGCCCAGTGATCTATGGCACCACAGCCAAAGTTCAGGCAGCTTCATAGAATCATAGAATCATAGAACCCCAGCCTGGTCTGGGTTGGGAGGGACCCCAAGGGTCACAGAGCTCCAACCCCCTGCCACAGGCAGGGACACCAACCTCCAGGCCTGGAGCTACACAAGGCTGCCCAGGGCCCCAGCCAACCTGGCCTTGAACACCCCCAGACACGGGGCACCCACCCCCTCTCTGGGCAGCCCCTTCCAGCCCCTCACCACTCTCTCTGCACAGAACTTCCCCCCAATCTCTCCTCTCCCCCTTCCCTCCTCCAGCTTCACTCCATCCCCCTTGTCCTGCCAGTCTCTGCCCTTTCACAAGCCCATTCCCCTCCTGTTCCTCTGCTCCCCTCAGGCCCTTCAGCTCTACATGCTCTGCTTGTGGCAGGGAATCAAACCCACCGAAACATGTGGCAGCTGGGACAGGCAGGGCCCCTCCAGTTCTTACAGCTAGCGCTTCCCTTAGCGAACACACTTCAGTAAGACCAAACTACCCAGCGTTTGGGGAGAAACAGCCAGTTCCTGCTGCACAGCAGCCAATTGCATTACTTGTTCCTCCTTTTTTAATGCACTGTCAGCTCTCTGTGGTGTGTGGAGGCTGCAGTGATAACTCATGCTGCTGCAGAGGGGCCAGCAGCGTGGGTGTGTTTTGTCATCTGCCCAGAAAAACCTCCATTTCTCCATTCCTCAGGTGAAAAGTCCACTTCTGTGGATAGTGGCAACAAAACCTGTACCTGAGGAATGGTTGTACCTGCTTTCTGGTAGCCTTCAATAGTAAATTAGTTATAATAATGTCAAAATGTCCCTTAAAACTCAGTGCAGTGTTGGCTTCTTAACACACTGAACCACTTAGGTGGTTCTTGCCCTGTAATCCTAAAATGCCAGTGTCTGCCTCAGAAACTACACGGAATGACACGCTGTACACCCCTTTTTTGATAGCCATCACTGTGATCCCCCATCCCTGCTCAATGTGGAATCCCTCCTCGCTGTAGCACAAGGTGAAACCTTCCCCTCCCTTCTCACCAGCCCCAGACCTGGCACTGTGCAGGGAGGGGATGCACCCATCCCAGGCAGTGCTGGCACGTTGGACACCTGAGTTCTGTGGCTGCAGTGCCAGACTAAAGCCTGAGTGACTTCTGGCTTCAAGATGACTTTTTACTCGCTGTCTCTGCCAGACATCTCGTATCTGATGGGCATATCATTTTCAAACTCCCCAAATGGATATTTTAGGCATATTATTGGCCCATATGAGACAGCAGAATTCTTTTTATAGCCTCTAAGCAGTTTTAAGCTAACGGCTGTTCCCCATCAGTCCTAAAGCTGTGCTTGTGCCTACGTGTGTTTCTGTGTGTGTGTGTACACCTGTATGTGTACAGCACCTATTTCTGCAGCATGTGGTCGACACCCTAGAAGGACAGGAGCCATCCAGAGGGATCCTGACAGGCTGGAGAGATGGGCCCGGGGGAACCTAATGAGGTTCAACACTGCCAAGTGTCAGGTGTTGCACTTGGGCCAGAGGAATCCCAGACATAGATACAGACTGGGAGAAGAGCTCCTGGAGAGCAGCCCTGCTGAGAAGGACTTGGGGATTCTGGTGGATGAGAAACTTCCCCTGAGCCAGCAGTGTGCTCTTGCAGCTCACAAGGCCAATGGGATCCTGGGCTCCATCAGCAGAGGGGTGGCAGCAGGGACAGGGAGGGGATTGTCCCTCTCTGCTCTGCCCTGGGGAGGCCCCAGCTGGAGTCCTGTGTCCAGAGCTGGGCCCCCAATACAAGGAAGATGTGGGACTGGTGGGGAGGGGTCAGAGGAGCCACGGAGATGCTCAGGGGGCTGGAGCAGCTCCCCTACAGAGAGAGGCTGAGGGAGCTGGGCTGGGTCAGCCTGGAGCAGAGAAGGCTGTGGGGGGACCTCACTGCAGCCTTCCCGTCCCTGGAGGGAGCAGAGGAACAGGAGGGGATTCAACTTTTTAAAAGGATAGACAATGACAGGACAAGGGGGAATGGATTGAAACTAAAGGAAGGAAGGTTTAGATTAGATATTAGGGGGAAGTTTTTTACAGAAAGAATGGTGAGGTGCTAGAACAGGCTGCCCAGAGAGGGGGTGGGTGCCCCATCCCTGGGGGTGTTCAAGGCCAGGTTGGATGGGGCCCTGGGCAACCTTGTGTAGCTCCAGGCCTGGAGGTTGGTGGCCCTGCCTGTGGCAGGGGGTTGGAGCTCTGTGACCCTTGGGGTCCCTCCCAACCCAGACCAGTCTATGATTCTATGATCTATCTCGGAGCACCAGCAAGATTTCTGCTCTCAAAAGGCTGGTGAAAATGTGCAAGAAGAGAAATATGTTTTGTGGTAACTTAAATCCGCCAGTCATCACTTTGTAGCCTGAAATTCAGCAGGATTGTGAAACAGAAATCACAGAACCCCTGACTGGTGTGGGTGGGAAGGGACCTCAGCCCCCCAGTATTCCCCTGCTACAGGCAGGGACACCCCCCAGCCCAGGGTGCCCCCAGCCCCATCCAACACAGCCTTGAGTCCTGCCAGGGATCCCGGGGCAGCCCCAGCTTCTCTGGGCACCCTGGGCCTGGGCCTCCCCCCTCCCCAGGAAGGGTTTCTGCCTCCCAGCCCCTCTCCATCCCCCTCCTGCAGCTGAAGGCCCTTCCCCTGGGCCTGGCCCTCCCTGCCCTGGGCACCAGCCCCTCTCCAGCTCTCCTGGAGCCCCTTGAGGGACGGAGTGAAGCTGAAGGAGGGAAGGGTTAGAGTGTGCCCAGGCGGCCAAGAAGGCCAAGGGCATCCTGGCTTGTGCCAGAGCCAGCGTGGCCAGCAGGTCTGGGGAGGGGATTGTGCCCCTGCACTGGGCACTGGGGAGGCTGCACCTCGAGTGCTGGGCCCAGTTCTGGGCCCCTCACTGCCAGAAGGACATGGAGGGCCTGGAGCGTGTCCAGAGAAGGGCAGCCAGGCTGGGGAAGGGGCTGGAGGGCAAATCCTCTGAGGAGCGGCTGAGGGAGCTGGGGGTGTTCAGCCTGGAGAAGAGGAGGCTGAGGGGAGACCTTATCACCCCCTACAACTATCTGAAGGGAGGTTATAGAGAGATAGGTGATGGTCTCTTCAGCCAGGGGACAGGAGATGGGACAAGGGGCAATGGGCTCAAGCTGCCCCAGGGCAGGGTCAGATTGGATGTTAGAAAAAAATGTTTTACTGAAAGAGTTGTCAGGGCTGGAACAGGCTGCCCAGGGAGGGGCTGAGTCACCTTCCCTGGGTGTGTTCAAAAAAAGGGGAGATGAGGTACTTAGGGATCTGGTTTAGTTTAGGATGAGAATGGTTGGACTTGATGATCTTAAAGGTCTTTTCCAACCTTGTGATTCTGTGGTTCCGTGATTCTGAATTGCTCTAATGGAAGTAGAGTCATTCTGCAAGTGCAGAAATACGATGAGTGTAAGATCTCTGCCTCACTGCAAGGCTGCACTGGAGAATGAGATGTTAGGATTAACTGTGTTCCTGTGCTTCACAATAATTAATTTATCCTTAACCCTAAAACACCTTTCCACAAGTGATTTATCCTCCCTTGGAGTACTGGTGTCACTGGAAAGCCACAGAATGTCAAGCCCACACTGGGATTAACTAGTAATTAGTTCTCCAAATGGTGTGAGATGGTCATGAAGGAATGGCAGCCTTCAGAAAGGGGCTTTCTGGGAAGAGCAGAACCCCAGGGTGACATGTGTGTGCTGGGGCAGGGGGGAGGACCCCCCCTTCACAGGTGCCCTGAGGTTTTATTTCCCAGGTAATTCCAAGAAAGGTAAACGCATGAGCCCTGGCTCTGCTGAGACACCACACATCCCTTTTGGCCGCTCCACAGCCCAGCGCTGCTGGATGTCACTGCTGAGGCACTGTAGGGACTAAAAAACAGCTTCTTGGGGAGCTGCCAAAATGGACAGAGTAGAAAAATTAATAAGTGCCTGCCACTGAGTCACGCTATCTGCCAGCTCCTCGCTACAGCCTGCAGCAAGCTCTCCGTCAGACTGGGACTGGCATCGTCCCCAGAACCGTGTCGGACCTCTTCCTTGGAAGGGCCTTGTTTAGAAATGCCAGGCTTGCAGGCTCCTGTTGGAGTGCCACCATATATATATATATATATATATATGTATACACACACACACACATAGATTGAGGGGGAGAGGTATGTGGTTTCCATCTCCAGGACACCCGTGGAGGAAACCCTGCAGCTCCGGTTGCATAGCAGGTCCCTGTGGCATCTCATTAGCATCTTTCTAAGCCACTTATTGTCATCAAAACTCTTAATGACTTTGCTCGGGATTTCATTAAGTTAGGAGCAAATCTAATTAGCTGCTTGGTGTTAACCAGAAGGGCCCTGTGGCTCTTTCCCTGGACCAAAGACTTCGCTGACAAGATGAAATGGATGTCCTTCGCCTCTCGATAGCCTGGTGTCAGGGGATGCAAACGCTGCCAGGAGCTTGCCTGAGGGAGCCCTTGCAGGGAGCCCCAGTTCCTGGGCGCATCCTCCCAGTGCTCCCAGTGCCTCCTCCAGGAACACACGGCCTGGTTCCTCAAGGAGAAGCTTTTCCATGAGGAACAGAACTGGCTCTCCAGTCCATTCATGTGTTGCTTAAGCATCCTGCCTGTGTGAGCAGACATGCGACCAATCTCCTTCCAGCTCATTCTTCAGAGGATGCAGGGGTTCAAACTCCAGAAATGGCTTTTTTTAAGTTGTGAGGGGTTGGTGAGTGGCATTTTATTGCCACTTAATCTCCCTGAAATAAAGTTTCCTTTCTGGACACCATTCAGCTCCTCCTAGAAATCCTGTGGTGGGGCAAGGCCCTGCCAGGACGAGCAGCCACCAGACTTTGTCATGACCTGGACAGCTCTGGAGCTGTTTGGCGATGCTCAGGCTGCTGGAGAGAAGTCACCTGCTGCCAGCTCAGCAATATTCCCTCTTGGCAGTGCCTGGGGTTTGATCTTTTCCCCGTGGCAGCAGGCCGCAATGAGAGCCGGCCTGACGGCGCAGGCGTGCTCACGACGAGCCCTGCCTGGGCCTGTGTTTCTCCTGGGTGCACAGCAGACACACGAGCGCCATTGTGGCTTTCTGCCTGGGCCAGGGTATCCATGGAGCACCGTGGTGTGAGATGATGTTTCTGTACTGTTGTGGGAGAGGGATGGTTGTGCTGCCCTGGCTCTGGCAGTTTGGGACCGTGCTCTGTCACCTGCTAGTTCCTGGGCCAGGAAGCTGAGTGGGGTGACTGCATGGGACAGTGAGTGCTGAAGCAGTCAGAGGCAGAAGGGGTGGAATCTACAACCAGGGGCTGGGCGGAAAAATGCACCCAGGCCTTTTACAAAATGCCCTTGTTTGGGTTGTGTTGAGGTAACGGACAGACCTCAGCCACCGAAGGAGGCAGGTGAGAACAGCAGCTGCCACGCTCAGCACAAAAGCAGCATCAAAGGAATGAGGCAGAGCACATGTATCTTCTCTTGCTGTGTCACTTCCCTTCCTCTTCTTTGTGTTGTCACTCCACGTCACTAAACATGACCTCCCAGGCCTAGTGCATTTGCCATCCAACATAAGAGCCTCTGCAGAGCCCTCTGGATCTTTGTCTATGAAAGAACTAGCCTGAATGTCTGTTGAAGCATAATAAGCCTAAAAAGTAGATCAGTGTGAGCAAGCATGGGGCAGGGACACTGGCTTGAGGGAGCTGCACTTGTGAGAGGGAGCCATGGCAAGAGACGTGGGAGGGTCAACAGCATGCAAGTCCTGCACTGCTTGTAGAGGGTGCTGAGTCTGGGGGCAATACACTCACCAAGCCAGAGTGGCTTATGAGCCAAAGCCTTTTCTGGTGCTCTGGAGAGCCTGTGTCAAGCTAATCACTGACAATCACCCAGGGAAGGGGTTGAGTCTCCATCCCAGCACTCGAGGTGCAGCCTCCCCAGTGCCCAGTGCAGGGGCACAATCCCCTCCCCAGACCTGCTGGCCACGCTGGGTCTGGCACAAGCCAGGATGCCCTTGGCCTTCCTGGCCCCCCGGGCACACTGCTGGCTCGTGTTCAGTCACAGTCACCCAGCACCCCCAGGTCCTTCTCTGCCTGACAGCTCTCCAGACAGTCTCCCCCAGCCTGTAGCGCTGCCTGGGGTTGTTCTGTCCCATGTGCAGGACTCTGCCCTTGGCCTTGTTAAACCTCATCCCCTTGGTCTCAGCCCATGGGCCCAGCCTGTCCAGGTCCCTCTGAAGAGCCTCCCCACCCTCAGGCAGATCAACACTTCCTCCCAGCTCAGTGTCACCCCCAAACCCACTGAGGGAACATCCCATCCCTCCATCCAGGTCACTGATACAGATGCTGAACAGAACTGGACCCAGCACTGAGCCCTGGGGACGCCACTCGTGACCGGCCTCCAGCTGGATTTGGCTCCATTCCCCCTTTGGGCCCGGCCAGCCAGCCAGTTTCTAACCCAGCTGAGGGTCCCCCTGTCCAGGCCAGTGGCAGCCAGTTTCTCAGCCAGAATGCTGTGAGAAACCCTGTCAAAGGCTTTACTCAAGTCCAAGTACACCTCATCCACGGCCTTCCCCTGTCCATTCAGCGGGTCACCTTGTCACAGGAGGGGATCAGGTCAGTTTGACAGGATCTCCCTTTTGTGAACCCATGTTGACTGGGCCTGATCCCCTGGCCATCGTGCATGTGCTGCATGAGAGCTCCCAAGATGACCCTCTCCATGATCTTCCCTGGGACTGAGGTCAGACTGACAGGCCTGTAGCTCCCTGGATCCTCCTTCCGACCCTTCTTGTCTGTGGGTGTAACATCTGCCAGGCTCCAGTCGACTGGAACTGCCCCAGTCTGCCAGGATTGCTGGGAGATGATGGAAAGGGGTTTGGCCAGCACATCTGACAGCTCCCTCAGCACCCTTGGGTGAATCCCATCTGGCCCCATTGACTTGTGGGTATCTACCTGGCCAAGTAGGTCGCTAATCATTTCCTCCTGAACCCTGGGAGCTTTGTTATTCTTCCCCTCCCTGTCAGCAGGGACACTGCAAAGGTAGGTAAATCCCTGCCAAGGAATTATTGTCCTTGCCCAGCCCCTTGCAGGAGCAGGGACGAAGCCCTGCTCTTCCTGCTATCAGGTGTCTGTATAGCTGTGCATCCATCTACCAGCCCCAGTCTCAAGCCAGTTTTCCTTCAGGCTCAGCACCCCTGAGTGCCACATTAGGCATTTTCGCTTGGTTTGCTCTTGTCATGAACCAAAATGTGGTCATGCCTTCGCCCCTGCCCGAGCCCCAGCCAGGACGTGGGATGGGTTTTATTTATTTTTCCCCTCCAGGGGTGGGAGGAGAAAGGAGGAGAGCAAAGAGAGCTGGTGTCACCCCCTTTTGCCCTGCCCTTGGGGTCCCTCAGGATGCCACCCGCGCTCTGCTGCAGGTATGGCAGCTCTTCCAGCAGCCCCGCAGCGAGTGATAGCAACACTGATCTCTGGCACCTTTCCCTTCCCTCTGTGTCTTCCAGGGAGGGCGGTCCTGTGTTTATTTATTCCAGCTTCATTCGTGCAGCACGGTGTCTGCTGTGGTGGATCACAGAGCAGGGCCTGACTTCTCCACCAAAACTCATGTCCTCATTTCCAGTGCACGACAGAAATGTAAAGACTGGAAACTAATGTGGATGGTGAACATTCCAAGCCCTGCTTAACTGTTCAGGATGAATGAATAAGCTTCACAGAGCGAGTGTGAACCAAAACCAGCTGAACATAAATAAGCTGGTTCCAGCCGTTCCAGCTGGTGCCTGAATTCAAACTTCCTCTCGACAAAGTAGAAGAAACTCCAAGGTGACAATCAAAAGAAGACAAAAAAGAGAGAAAAAGAAAAATAGAAAAAGAACAAGAAAAAGAAAAAGAAAGAGAGAAAAATAAAAAAGAAAAAGAAGAAAAAGAAAAAAGAAAAAAGGAAAAATGAAAATAAAAATAAAAAAGAAAGGAGAGGAGAGGAGAGGAGAGGAGAGGAGAGGAGAGGAGAGGAGAGGAGAGGAGAGGAGAGGAGAGGAGAGGAGAGGAGAGGAGAGGAGAGGAGAGGAGAGGAGAGGAGAGGAGAGGAGAGGAGAGGGAGAGGGAGAGGGAGAGGGAGAGGGAGAGGGAGAGGGAGAGGGAGAGGGAGAGGGAGAGGGAGAGGGGAGGAAAGGGAAAGGGGAAGGGGAAGGGGAAGGGGAAGGGGAAGGACAATCTAGTGTAAAATATGTGAAAAAAGAAACATCTTAAACAGCAGAACACAACATCAGAAGGGTGATGAGGTAACAGTTACCCCAGCACACACACAACAGCAAAGTGGGATGCTCCATTCTGTCACAGTTACAGCGTGGTGTTGTGAGAGAGCTGAAGGTGCCTGAGTGGTGACTGTGACTATTTCCAGCAAACAGGGTAAACAAACACCATTACTACAGCAGCCAGCAGCCCCGTGCGGAACAGGAACCCAGCGCTGCCTGCTCCCTGCTCCAGAGGTGGGTCTGAGCATCTGGGACGATGTTATTCCTAAGAAGGGGGCAGGGAAGGGGCAGAGTAAAACCCCAAATGCCTCGCTGCCCACCAAGTCACATGCAAATTACAGGCTGTGAGCCTGGAAGAAATTACAGTCAGGAAAAACATGTCTCTAATTGGTTTAATGATTCTCCAGTGTAACAGGGGCGTACGAGATGTGTGTTGTATTGTGAAGAGGCCACACTACTATTTATAGAATAAAATTACAATAAGGGGTAAAGCTATGGTCAGGCCTGAGCCATATGTTGTACTGGGGAGGCAGTTCAGCAGCTGAACAGGTGAGTGTGTCGAGGCTGGTGGGTTTCCACCTATGGAAAAGTCAGGCAGAGTGAATAAAAATCCTCTGTACTCCTAATTACCTCTATTGTATTGTGTCCAGGTCTGGGCTCCCTGGGATCAAACAGCCAGGGATCTCCTGGAGAGAGTCCAGAGGAGGCTGCGAAGGGGATGAAGGGCCTGGAGCATCTCCCCTCTGAGGAAAGGCTGAGTGAGCTGGGGCTGTTCAGCCTGGAGAGAAGAGACTGAGAGGGGATCTGATCAATGGGGATCAATAGCTGAAGGGTGGGACACAGGGGACATGGGCAGCCTCTGCTCAGTGTCTGTGGGGACAGGACAAGGGGCGATGGGCTCAAGTTGGAGCACAGGGAGTTCCCCCCAATGTGGGGCAGAACTTCTTCCCAGTGAGGGTGAGGGAGCCCTAGGACAGGCTGCCCAGGGGGTGTGGAGTCTCCTTCTCTGGAGAGATTCCAGCCCCGTCTGGACGCCGCCCTGTGCGCCCTGTCCCAGGGACCCTGCTTTGGCAGGGGGCTGGACCCCAGGGGCTCTGGGGGTTCCTTCTGACCCCCACAGCTCTGTGAGTCTGTGATTCTAGTGAAGGTGATGGGAGGGTGGGAATGTGGTTCCTTGTGGACCTTCCACAGACTGAGGTGGTCTGGTACTAGTGTAGCACTAGAAAAGTCTTAATTTAAAATTAAAATATATCTATATATATAATTTCCAAGTTTTTCTACTCATAAGGAAGGGGAAGGACCCTCATGCAGCTGGAGTGTGCGCTACGGGAGAGAAACCACAACCACACAAGATGAGATCTTTTGGAGACCAGTCCTTGCTGGTGCTGGGATGATGAGTTCCCTCACCAACGTTGCTCCTGCTTTTTGATTTTCCTTGATGTCCAGAATATCCAGTGGGACAGGGCTGGGATTGCTCTCTGTGCCCATGGATCACCATCTCCAGTAGCTCTGTATTTCCTCAGCGGGAGGGAGGCAGGAAAAGCTCTCTGAACCCATTAGGGTTACACAGGGATTTTCAGACTTTTCTTCAGACAGTTTTTTTTCTATTAGTTTTTCAGTTGGAATCTGGAGTTTAGTAATTTTAAAATAAACTCTATCCATAGAGAAGGTCTGATTGAAAGTTTTCCATCGAAAACAGTTTTCTCCAGGGGAAAATACTGTTTTGTTTTGCTTTTTTTCCCTGTTTTCTTAATGCAGTTTGGAAATGAGCACTGGCTGCACAGCACTCACAATATTTTAATTTGGCAAATGCAACCACATACATCATCACTCCACTTCTCACTGGAGCCATCTGCCCCGATGTGCCAAATCAAGGACCCCCAAATGTTTCTGCAGGGAAGCTGCAGCCCGTTATGGGTGAGGTAGAGGTGTTGGGGAATCTGGCCTGGGAGCAGCAGGACCAGGAGTCCTGAGGCTGTACTTCTGGCAACTGCTGATGGCACCAGCTCAAAAACAAACCTTTGGGCTTAAATGGCAATATTTCTGTTTAAACCACAAAGGAAAGAAAGCTGTTGACTGAAAAGCATCCTCCTTTTCAAACCAATCTGTTGCCTCACATCCATTTGTAGGAGTACTGCTGAAGAAATGTGCCTTCCATAAGCACATCCCAGGTCTGGGGTTTGAGCCATAGTGATGCCTGCTCCACTAACTGATTTTTGTTAGTTTTTCTGACTGTTGGTTGGCATGATGAACACCAAACCCTATGTTAAGTAACCACTCTTTTTCAGGGTACACTTTCCACAGTGCTTATCATCAGCATCTTACCCCACATATGAAGAAATAAAATAGTTCCAGGAATATTTCCCATCTCTCTCTGGTAATTTATAAAACTGTTCTCTGTGCCTGAGGTGATGCTAAGATTGGGTATAGTCACATGGGAAACTTCAATCTGGACTTATTTCTAGGCTTACAATTTCACCTGTGCTTTTAAACCCGTGAAGTTTTCTAAGCAAGCAGCGTACAAAACTCTGCTTGTTGCATTAAAAAGAAGTGGGTTTAAAAAAAAAAGTGAGTTTTAAAAAAAAAGTGAGTTTTAAAAAAAAAAAGGATGGAGGATGGGGGGGAGAAGGGAGGTGGGGGGGCTGCAGTACCACAGAGAAACCCAAGCAATACGGTCCCGTGGCGGTGGTGTCTGGTGATGTCTGGTGGTACCTGTAACGAAGTGTACCTCAGCTTCAGCAGGTCAGACGCTGCCCAGGCTGTTCAGTTCCCTCCAACTATGCAGACAGTAAATAGGAGAGTGATAAGAGAGAGAAAAGAAACAGATAAAACTCACACTTTCTTTATTTTGGCGAAGAAGACAAGATATTCCTTGTGAACTTAGCTCCTTTGTTTAAGTCCTTGGGCTAGAGACTCAAGCCTTGTCTATTTTTCAGGGGGATATATATATATATATAAAAATAATTTGGGAATGATAAGGCTGGTGACCTCTGACACTCCTGCCTAGAGAGTGCCTACAGGTCCTGGTGTCGAAGGTGAAAGTTAAAGATTATTATATCAGTAACCCCTGCTGCTGCCCTGGGCAGCAGAGGACTTGAAACCACAGTGGTGGTGACCCACAGCAACCAGACATGTGAATGACAAGTGATGCTTCGTGCCTGGAAAAAGAGTCTGTCTGTCTGTCTGTCTGTCCAGTTAACCAAGAACTAGCAGGCGCACAGTCACAGTATAGGCTGGTCCCTGGAATAGCAGTAGGTGGGTGTGGGATGAAATGAAAAGCTAAGTAGAGTTTACTCTAAGGTAGATGGTGCAAGACTTACTTGGCAGCCTTCCCTGGCAGAAACATCCACGTTTTAGGCAACAGAGATGTAGTCAGTCTAATTTGTTCTGCCCTAAATAAAATACTCGCTGTCACAGGACATTGGAAGTCATAAATAATAAGTAAATGGCAAACTGCTCTACACTTAGGTACATACTAGTATATATATACTATATATACTAGGTTAGTATATATATATATACTAGTATATATATATACCTTACTAGATTAGTGAGAAAAACTGTAAAATAGGAAGGGAATGGGATAAAGAAGAGGTGACCACACTTCATGCTGAAGGCATGACTGAGCTGAAGATTTTCCACTGGCAAAGCTGTACAGATGTTGATTTTGCAAGCAGCATTATTTAATATTTTCATTAATGATTTTGGCACCGAAAAAAGGAGGGGGGAACAACACTGAAATAACAAAATCTGATGGTAGTGATACTGCAAAATTAGAAGCTGTTCTCATTTTGGAGAGTAAAGTATTAGGTGAGTGTGGTGGATGGGTTGGAAGGTTGGACCACCAGGAAAATGCCCTGAACAAACCTGGCTGCCTGATGAAAATGTCCTGTCAGGGTAGTTCCATAGAAAGTTTCAGTGTGAATTAAAGCTGCTTCTGTGAAGCAGAGTGGCAGCCTTGCAAAAGAAAAAGCTCGATTAGCTGAGTGCAGTGTGAGGGCATCGTGCCCTATAAATTCATCAATGTCAGTGTCCAGGAGGAGAAAGAGCTGTTTTTCTCAGAATGGGCATTGTTGGCAAAGGAACAAATGGCTTTTAAGTGGCTATGATAAATTTCCTCTGGAAGTGGTGAGAAACTGAAAAACCCATTTATATCTTCTTTCAGGTCAGCTTGAACTGTAAACATGAAAAAAACCAACCCAAAAAAACCGCTTTTCTAGTGACCTCAGATATTAAAAACTAACCTGTGGCTCAGCTGTTTGTGCAGCATGTTGTGTTCTCCCTGTTCGTACAGTTCCCTAAATGGTTCCCTAAAGTGGCTCTGGTAATTGTGGGAGTGGAGCCCAGGGTCCTGGTTTGAAGCTACCTGTGTTCAGTGGAAGCCCACGCTGGCGTTAAGCTCCACGTTTGGCTCTGGTCACTGCCTTCTGTAGCAGTTGTGAAACGTGCCTTGGCTGAAGTACAGAGAAAAGCCTCTCTGGGGAGGGAGCATGTGTGCGTTTTGGGTTGGGTTGTCCCGGGAGCTTTGGCCCTGAAGCAGTATCAGCCTCAGACTTTGGGTTTAAAAGCCTGGCTGGGTGTCTTGACGGTGAGCTCTGTGTTCAAAGCCAGCTGTGGTACCACCAACAAGCTCTGTGGGGCTGTGTGGGTCATTGGGAGTGCAGGAGGACCTGCCAGGACTTCTGTCCACATGGAGTTGAGTGTCATCCCCCTCCACTCTGCCCTGGTCAGGTCCCTCCTGGAGTGTTGTGTCCAGTGCTGGGCTCCCTGGGATCAAACAGCCAGGGATCTCCTGGAGAGAGTCCAGAGGAGGCTGCGAAGGGGATGAAGGGCCTGGAGCATCTCCCCTGTGAGGAAAGGCTGAGTGAGCTGGGGCTGTTCAGCCTGGAGAGAAGAGACTGAGAGGGGATCTGATCAATGGGGATCAATAGCTGAAGGGTGGGACACAGGGGACATGGGCAGCCTCTGCTCAGTGTCTGTGGGGACAGGACAAGGGGTGATGGGCTCAAGTTGGAGCACAGGGAGTTCCCCCCAATGTGGGGCAGAACTTCTTCCCGCAGAGGGTGAGGGAGCCCTGGGACAGGCTGCCCAGGGGGTGTGGAGTCTCCTTCTCTGGAGAGATTCCAGCCCCATCTGGACGCCGCCCTGTGCGCCCTGTCCCAGGGACCCTGCTTTGGCAGGGGGCTGGACCCCAGGGGCTCTGGGGGGCCCTTCCCACCCCCACAGCTCTGTGATCCTGTGATAGTGTGACTCTGTTCCTGCCTGGACAAGCCCCCTCCCAGAGGCAGTGGGACCTGCTTGAGAGCAGAGGTGTTGGTGCCTTTCCCCCCTGCCCTGAATGCAGGCAGTCACTGGTTTGAATGCAAGCATTTCATAGAATCATAAAATTACAGAATCACAGACCAGTTGGGGTTGGAAGGGACCCCAAGGGTCACAGAGCTCCAACCCCCTGCCACAGGCAGGGACACCAGCCTCCAGGCCTGGAGCTACACAAGGCTGCCCAGGGCCCCATCCAACCTGGCCTTGAACACCCCCAGGGATGCAGCACCCACCCCCTCTCTGGGCAGCCCCTTTCAGCCCCTCACCACTCTCTCTGCAAAGAACTTCCCCCTAATACCCAGTTTAAACCTTCCTTCCTTTAGTTTTAATCCATCCCCCCGTCCTGTCATTATCTACCCTTTTAAAAAGTTGATTCCCCTCCTGCTTGTATGTGCCTGATACATTTGCGTGTGCCTGACAAGGTGTTGTGCTGATGTAAGTGTTTCAGGATTTTAAAGAGCCATTCTGTTGTCCTAAATAATTGTGTTTGCACCAGTGCCAGGTCCCATGCACCTGCTGAGGGCTCTTCACAGATCCCAGCCTTCATCTCCTTTCTGTTCCTTCCTCCGGCCTGTGTCTTGCTCGCAGGCCCCACATTGATCTTCCCCTGAAGCAGCACAGCCACTAACTGAGCAGAAAAGTAAAAGGTCATTTTAGTTGTGATTAGGGACAAATCTTTACAATTAGGTGCTGTGATTACAGGGGATCGCAGCCAGTAAGTAGTTGTGTCTAAGGCCAGAGGTTTGATCCCACTCACATCATCTCTGGCTTCCTGACACTGACTATCACGTGTCTGGTTCAAGATAACTCCCAAAGCCCGAACAGCGAAGGCTGAACGATTCACCTCGACCCCTCCAGACACAACTGTGGATGTGGGGGAGTTTGCTTTCCATCTCCAGCTCCGCAGCGTCTCGTGCTTGTAGATCACAGCACAGGGGCTCGGGCAGATGCAGAGATGGGCGCTGTGTGGTAGGATGAAGGGGCTTTGCAAGACTAAACTGGAATTGTGGCTCTGATGCTTCTGCGGGGTTTTTTTTACTACCTGGCAGACAGTACTGGGTGTGAAACTAAGGAGATGTACTGTAAGGCCAAGGGCATCCTGGCTTGTGCCAGACCCAGCGTGGCCAGCAGGGCTGGGGAGGGGATTGTGCCCCTGCACTGGGCACTGGGGAGGCCGCACCTCGAGTGCTGGGCCCAGTTCTGGGCCCCTCACTGCCAGAAGGACATGGAGGGCCTGGAGCGTGTCCAGAGAAGGGCAGCCAGGCTGGGGAAGGGGCTGGAGGACAAATCCTCTGAGGAGCAGCTGAGGGAGCTGGGGGTGTTCAGCCTGGAGAAGAGGAGGCTGAGGGGAGACCTTCTCCCCACCTCCCCTGCCCTGCCAGGAGGGTGCAGAGAGGTGGGCGAGGGTCTCTTCAGCCAGGGGACAGGAGATGGGACAAGGGGCAATGGGCTCAAGCTGCCCCAGGGCAGGGTCAGCTCAGCTGGGAGGGCAAAGTTCTCCCCTGGCAGAGCTGTCAGGGCCTGGCCCAGGCTGCCCAGGGAGGGGCTGAGTCCCCGGCCCTGGGTGTGTTTAACAGGCGGGGAGATGAGGGGCTCAGGGATCTGGTTTAGCACAGGACAGGGACGGGTGGACTCCATCAGCTTAAAGGGCTTTTCCAACCTGGGGATTCTGTGACTCTGTGATTCTCTGGTTCTGTGATCTCCAACAGAGGACAGCACATCCATGTGCACTTCCCCATGCTGCTGTGCACTGTGCATTGGCAGTGAGTTCTGTCCCACCTCTCTGACCTGGTTTTTAGGGGCTCAGGCCTGAGCTGAGCATGTCTGTGTACGCTCACATCTACCTGAATCCATGTGGCTCTGCCATGGGCCTGTGGGTATCAGAGCTGAATCTGGCAGCAGCTTGCTTCCCTCTTTCTTAGGGTGTTTTTTACATTAAATTGGGAGCTGGGGTGTGTCAAGAAATGTGTGACCAGCAGTTCAGGGAGGTTCTGCTGCCCCTCTGCTCTGCCTGGGGAGGCCTTGTTGGGAATTGTGTGTGTGGTGCTGGGCTCCCTGGGTCAGGAGGGACAGGGAGCTCCTGGAGAGGGGACAGCAAAGGGCTGTGGGGATGCTGAGGGCACCAGAACATCTCTCTGGCACAGAGAGGCTGAGGGACTTGGGGCAGTTTAGCCCAGAGAAGATAAGACTGAGGGGGATCTTCTCAGTGCTGATAAACCCCTGAGGGGTGGGCTCAGGAGGAGGGGTCAGGCTGTGTTCAGGGGTGCCCAGGGACAGGACATGGGGCTGTGGGCACAGGCTGGAGCAGAGGAAGTTCCCCCTGACCCTGAGGAGGAAATTCTGTGCTGGGAGGGCAGCAGAGCCCTGGGCCAGGGTGCGCAGAGTGTTTGGGGAGTCTCCCTCCATCTCTGGAGACATCCCAACCCTGTGATCCTGGGTGTCCTGTGCAGCCTGCTCGAGGGGACCCTGCTCTGGGGGGTGGGACTGGGGATCTCCAGAGGTCTCTGCCAATCCCTACCTGAGGCTCTGTGGTTCTCTAAGTGCCTTTCTAAATCTGTTAAGTCACTGAGGGTGGTGGTGCACCCTCTGTTTTGAGCGTGCTACAATGGGGATGGTGGTGACAGGGGCTGTGAGTGCTCCAGTGGGTGTTTGCCCCGGGCAAAACAAATCTGCAGGGTGTGATCCTGTTTGAACTCGGTGCTCATTAACATCTGAAGCCGTGACTCAGATCGAGTTAAATCCCTGATGGAAGTCACAGCTTCAGGCAGGACCACGGGCTTTGCCAATCAGCAGGGTGTGAATAAACTTCTCCAGGTAGATCTTTGCCAAGATGAAACAAGTAGTGATGAAATCACTTGCCCGTTTCCCCTCTGAATAACAGGCCCACATTTAAAAGCACATTCATACCCAGCTCCTAAGGGAGATGCTTTCCCTGCTGAACGTGAGTCCCTACACAAGACAGGATTAGCTGACCATGGCAGGCTCGTTACTTATCATCAGCATTTCCTCCCACTTTAATTTTTGCTTGCAGACTGGATCAATTAACACACCCATGCTAATGAGGGCCACGTCCTGAGCTTCCTATGCTGGATGCTGTAGGAAGAGCCACTCTTCAGCACAAGGACCTGAGGACTTTAACACTCTGCTCCCCAGATGTCTGCACGCGGTGAGCTTCATCCCCATCACCTCTGCGGCCCAAAGAGCAGCAGCACAGGGCGTGCTTTCCTTGGCAGGGAAGCCATGTGCTAGAAACGCTGTCCTTCTGTAAGGGTGGGTTTCTTGTCTGCAGGGAGGTCCTTGTGTTTAAGGAGGGGCTGCTGCAGGGGTTCCTGGTCCCAGTCAGCACACAGCCCGGGCACTGGCAGTGTCTTGTCAGCTTTCCACTGGGAAGCGATGTGAACAGCGTTGTGAGCAAAACTCTGCGCTGCAGGCAGGAGGAACTGGCAGATACAGCAATTCAGCTGCTCATTTTAAGTAGCTATGAGGGAGAGAGTGTTTTCTGAGCAATCCATCAGAGCTGTGGTCACGGACAGACAAAACGGAAAACCGGCTTGAATTTAAAGTTGCATCCACGTGTTCATGGCTTACGCCTACCTCAGCCCTCCACAGTGAGTTAACTCTTTCACTGCCTCGTTCAATCAGCTGTGTGAAATGAGGGAAGGGGCTGCATCAGTCCTCGTATCCCTGTCCCTCCCCAGCAGCTCGCAGGCGGGTCCCATTCACTTACCTGCCAGACGCCTTCTGAACGGAGGCGATGCCCAGCGCTCGCTGCCTTGGAACCACAGCACACCCAGGAGCTGAGGTTAAAAAAGACAGAGAAAAAACAATTTTCCATAGAAATTCAGGAAAATTATGGGCTTGGACCCCTGCCTTGGGAAAAAGAAAAATAATTGAAATGCAGGGTCTGAAACTGCCTTTAGTTTGTCTTTCAGTGAGCAGCACCAGCTGCTGGTGTGCAGGGGCTGGGGCATCAATCAGACACAGCTATTCCATTTTATTTCCAGGCACTGCTGTACCCCCAGACAGCTTTCATGTGCTGGGATGTCCACAGGCTGTGTTGCCTGCTGCTGAGAGGGAATATCAGCACGCAGGTGGGCTGCTATCATGAAAGTTAGCATCCTGGCTTCCAGCTAACAAGAAATTGCCTGTGGCACTCTCCTACCTGTTGTTGTTATTTATGGGGTAGCTTATCCCTCTCTCAGGATGCAGAGCAAGAGCATCCACAGGGGAAGATGCAGCAGGGTCCCCAGCACCCAAAGGAGGGAAAATAAAACCAGATGAGAGTGGCTGGGCTTTGTGTGCAGCCCGTTCCTGGATGAACATTTCGTTCTGCAGTGAAATGGGATTAAAGAGCCTTCTCTTCCTCATGTTTTCCCTTCCCATTGCTCCCACCAAATGTCACAGGTTTGGTTTTGCTGCTACCATGGTTTATGGGCTGTGGTTCGGGAAAGGTGACGCAATTAACCCTGTTCACTGTTAAAAACAGTTAATTGTATTCCCAGTCAGCTAACTGCATGCCCACAGAAACAGCTGAGTAAGGAAGGAGGTGGCGGACCCCTAAGAGAAGTGTCCAACTTCCCTCTTGCTTTGTCCTTACCAAGGTGTCCCCAGAAAGCAGAGAACAGCAGGACCACGTCTCCGTGGTACAGGCACAGCCATGCACACCCCAGCAACAGTGTGTGGACAGATGGGAAGACCTGTTATGCTGATAAAAGTGTATTAAAACTCCTGCTGAGTTCTTTCCAGCCAGTTTAAAAATAGATGGAAAAGGAAGCTGGAGTCTGAAGAGCTGTGGGGCTTCCAGAGGATGCTGGGAAGATGCGATGCCTACTCAAGCTATCAACAACAAACACTCTCAGGCAGGATAGGAGCTGGTAACAATGATTTCCCTAAGGAAATAACTAAAAAGCAGGGTATGCAAGAACTTCTCTTATTTAAGGAAATGAACATTTTTTTAAAAATTGAGTATGTACTGGCTGTTACTGGAGCAGGTTTGAAAGAGCTGTGCAGGTCTCAGCTGTGAGCACAGGAGAGACTTTACCCTGGCCGAGCTTTGTACCTCTGGCCTGGGACCTGCAGCTCCTTCCTGGGCTGTCCCTGAGCAGGAGGCGGAGGGGGACAGCTGGGGCATCACTTAAAATGTGATTACACCAGGAGAAATGGGGGAAGAGCAAGGGAAAACCCGTGACAGGGGCACACAGCAGCACGGGCTTGGGGCCATGCCAGCCCAGCTACGTGGTTGAGTCTTTTCGCAGCAAAAATGCAAAGAAACATACTTTAAGTCACAAATCCTTTCCAGCCACCTGCAGGGCACCGGGAGAAGCTCAGCTGTTGCTCCACTTCTTCTCACGCCTCCCCAGCGAACCTCCTGCTTGAGAGGTCTCTCACTCCCTGAGGCTGAGGGAGCTGGGCTGGGTCAGCCTGGAGCAGAGAAGGCTGTGGGGGGACCTCACTGCAGCCTTCCCGTCCCTGAAGGGAGCAGAGGAACAGGAGGGGAATGGGCTTGTGAAAGGGCAGAGACTGGCAGGACAAGGGGGCTGGAGTGAAGCTGGAGGAGGGAAGGGGGAGAGGAGAGATTGGGGGAAGTTCTGTGCAGAGAGAGTGGTGAGGGGCTGGAAGGGGCTGCCCAGAGAGGGGGTGGGTGCCCCATCCCTGGGGGTGTTCAAGGCCAGGTTGGATGGGGCCCTGGGCAGCCTTGTGTAGCTCCAGGCCTGGAGGTTGGTGTCCCTGCCTGTGGCAGGGGGTTGGAGCTCTGTGACCCTTGGGGTCCCTTCCAACCCAGACCAGCCTGTGAGTCTGTGAGTCTGTGATTCTGTGGAGACCTTTTGCCCAGCCAGGGGTCTGTGCCGGGGTGGCTCTGTCCAAGATAAGAAGCTATCACAGGTGCCTGGCCAGTCCCCTGCTCTGTCTGATGGCAGACACCAGCCTGGCAGAGCCGTGACCAGCTCATCATGTGCAGGGTCCCTGCACACCCTGGCTCCCCGTCCTCAGCCACTGCCAAAGGGAATGGGCCCCCTCCCCAGCAAAGCCCCTGTCCTCATTTCCCCTCAGCATCGGAAAAACTGCCAGGAGCTCAAGGCTGTTAACCTTTTCCTTTGACACTGTGGTGGGTATAGGGGACTGCAGCCCTGATAAGCGTTATCTGTCCCTTCCGAGGAGCACTGCTGGCCACAGACCCACAAGGTCAGCACAAGGTCAGCTCTGATGTGGCTGACACAGGCATAGTCAGATTATGCAGTCCTCCTTTCCCTCCTCCCTTTCCTCTCCTCTCCTCTCCTCTCCTCTCCTCTCCTCTCCTCTCCTCTCCTCTCCTCTCCTCTCCTCTCCTCTCCTCTCCTCTCCTCTCCTCTCCTCTCCTCTCCTCTCCTCTCCTCTCCTCTCCTCTCCTCTCCTCTCCTCTCCTCTCCTCTCTTTCTCTTTCTCTTTCTTTTCCTCCCTCCCTTCCTTCCTTCCATTCATCCTCCCTCCCTTTTCTGGCTCAGCCTGGATGACCACACTTCTCAGGTGTGTTTGGTCTGGACGTGGAGCTGCACGTGGCGTGACTCAGAGCAGCTGCAGCTTTCGCTATGTGAGGAACGCTGCGAGCTGTCAGTGTCACACAGATGCCCGCAGCAGATTTACAGGCAGGGTTTCGTCACTGCTGGCGTGTGCCGAGGCAAGAGCAAGGATCCCAAGGAAAATGTACAGCTGCACCAAGTTAAACTGTGCTCAGAAAAATTACCTGCGTCTCCCAGGAGCTCTCATTCACTGGCAGGAGGCAGTGGAGTGTGTACGCTTCACAGTGCAAAAAAAACCCCCTTGAAATAACTCATCGCTGCAAACTTCCCTCCTGCAAGTGATCCCTTGCCCGAGAAGGATTAGCTGTCCTTCCCTTACAGCAGCACTCAGAGAGGCAAACCCGCATCGGAGCCTTTTTATGGTGGGTGCTGCCGTCAGCCGGTGACACGGCACGTCACGGCGCGGTGAATAGCATATTCCATGAGCCAGGGTGAGCCCCAGGGAAACGGCACCTGCTGACACTGGGAACCTGCTGACAGTGAAATAAGAAAAAACTGACGTTGGCACCCTGGAAACAGGCTGGGCCAGCAAGGCAGACAGCAAGGCAGGCAAGCATCCCCACACCAGAGAGGGAAAGCAATGTAAGGTGCTGAAGTATTGTGTCCAGTGCTGGGCTCCCTGGGATCAAACAGCCAGGGATCTCCTGGAGAGAGTCCAGAGGAGGCTGCGAAGGGGATGAAGGGCCTGGAGCATCTCCCCTGTGAGGAAAGGCTGAGTGAGCTGGGGCTGTTCAGCCTGGAGAGAAGAGACTGAGAGGGGAGCTGATCAATGGGGATCAATAGCTGAAGGGTGGGACACAGGGGACATGGGCAGCCTCTGCTCAGTGTCTGTGGGGACAGGACAAGGGGTGATGGGCTCAAGTTGGAGCATAGGGAGTTCCCCCCAATGTGGGGAAGAACTTCTTCCCAGTGAGGGTGAGGGAGCCCTGGGACAGGCTGCCCAGGGGGTGTGGAGTCTCCTTCTCTGGAGAGATTCCAGCCCCGTCTGGACGCCGCCCTGTGCAATATGAGCTGGGGAGCTGCTTTGGCAGGGGGGTTGGACCCCATGATCTCTCAAGGTCCCTTCCAACCCCTACAGTTCTGTGATTCTGTGGTTCTGTGGAGCATGAGTCAGTCCCTGCTGTTTTGGTTCCCATTTTTAGCCTGGGATTTCGTGGTCAGTTACACAGTTTGTCTGGAAGGATGTCTCAAAAAGCCTCCTCCATCCCTTACAGACCCAGGTCCCTTCTGGGGGTTACAGGTCTGCTTTCTGCTCTTTGTCTTTTCTGAAGATCCTCATGGGAATCATTTGAGGGTGAAACTGACGTAAGATGGACTTGGGAGCAGTCTTTCTGCCTTTGCTGCTCCCCATTTAGTAGATGAGGGAAAGGCCGTGGATGAGGTGTACTTGGACTTGAGTAAAGCATTTGACAGGGTTTCTCACAGCATTCTGGCTGAGAAACTGGCTGCCACTGGCCTGGACAGGGGGACCCTCAGCTGGGTTAGAAACTGGCTGGCTGGCCGGGCCCAAAGGGGGAATGGAGCCAAATCCAGCTGGAGGCCGGTCACGAGTGGCGTCCCCAGGGCTCAGTGCTGGGTCCAGTTCTGTTCAGCATCTGTATCAGTGACCTGGATGGAGGGATGGGATGTTCCCTCAGTGGGTTTGGGGGTGACACTGAGCTGGGAGGAAGTGTTGATCTGCCTGAGGGTGGGGAGGCTCTTCAGAGGGACCTGGACAGGCTAGGCCCATGGGCTGAGACCAAGGGGATGAGGTTTAACAAGGCCAAGGGCAGAGTCCTGCACATGGGACAGAACAACCCCAGGCAGAGCTACAGGCTGGGGGAGACTGGCTGAAGAGACCATCACCCACCTCTGTGCACCCTCCTGGCAGGGCAGGGTCAGCTCAGCTGGGAGGGCAAAGTTCTTCCCTGGCAGAGCTGTCAGGGCCTGGCCCAGGCTGCCCAGGGAGGGGCTGAGTCCCCGGCCCTGGGTGTGTTTAACAGGCGGGGAGATGAGGGGCTCAGGGATCTGGTTTAGCACAGGACAGGGACGGTTGGACTCCATCAGCTTAAAGGGCTTTTCCAACCTCGTGATGCTGTGATTCTGTTTGCAGAGAGCCCACAGGTTTGCCACTCTACCCTGCTGTTGTACTTCACAAAGTGCTGTGATAATTTGCAAGTTGCAGGCCGAAGGCACTGATGGACATACAGCAGTTCGTCTGCAGCTTCCCACCGCAGTACAACAGCTTCATAGTGCCTTGCCCTTTACATATTTTTATATTTTATTGTTACATAATTTACTGTATTTCAAAAAGTGCATTAAAACAGAGCAATGGCTCATCCTCGATTTCTGCCAGTCTAGTGGGTTCTGCTGACATTCACTTGTGCCTCAAGAAGGAATAAAAAGTTGAATCATAGACTGGTCTGAGTTGGAAGGGACATCAAGGATGAAAGAGCTCCAACCCCCTGCCACAGGCAGGGACACCAACCTCCAGGCCTGGAGCTACACAAGGCTGCCCAGGGCCCCAGCCAACCTGCCCTTGAACACCCCCAGGGATGGGGCACCCACCCCCTCTCTGGGCAGCCCCTTCCAGCCCCTCACCACTCTCTCTGCACAGAACTTCCCCCAATCTCTCCTCTCCCCCTTCCCTCCTCCAGCTTCACTCCAGCCCCCTTGTCCTGCCAGTCTCTGCCCTTTCACAAGCCCATTCCCCTCCTGTTCCTCTGCTCCCTTCAGGGACGGGAAGGCTGCAGTGAGGTCCCCCCACAGCCTTCTCTGCTCCAGGCTGACCCAGCCCAGCTCCCTCAGCCTCTCTCTGTAGGGGAGCTGCTCCAGCCCTCTGAGCATTTTTGTGGCTCTTCAGCAGTTCTGCATCTTTCTTGTATTGCAGGCCCCAGATCTGGACACAGTAGGAAGAAAAAAGTAGTAGGAAAAAAAGGAGGAAGAAAAAGCTAAGGGAGAAGTTATGAAAAATGGTAAAACAGCTCTGGAGGAGGATGGGGAGTTCTGTACCAGCAGTAAGCTGTTCTCATGCAGCTCTGAACCTTTTCTGGCCTACACGTTTCAGAAATAATCACATGGTTATCTGGACAGTTTGTGTGGCAGCAGCAACTTGTGCTGTGGTCTCAGTAGCTTCTTCCTCACACTGCCCCTGGGCCACCATTCACCATAGGCCTGACTTGGCGATAACGTGTTCCTCCAGCAGGATGGATGGCACACGGCTCCTCGCTGGCCCTCCTGCCCCAGGCACCCCAACACCCCCGCTGTCAGAGGGCTCCCGCAGACGCAGTGCTGCTGGTGGCCCCCAACCCAGAGCGAGCAGGACAACCCACGGAGGTTGCAGGCCGAGACACCCGCACCTCCTGCAGCCGTTAGGCCGCGGCCCTGTTTGATCGCCCCGCGTGTCGCTTCCAGCTCGCCGGCATTTCACGGCTGTCGAGCAGAGCACGAAGCGTGTCACCAGGGACTTTGAAATGGTTTTGTTGGGGCTTTTTTTCCTTCCCCTCAGTGCTTTGATGGCCGCTCCCGCAGCAGTGGCAGCCCTATGCAAACATTAACTTGCCAGAAACAAGTGTGAGAAGATGGACCTCGTGCCAAACGCTCTGCTGTTTCCTGTTCCACGTGGCCAGCAAAAGCCTCTCCCATGAGCATACACTCTTCTGCTCGCTGCTGTTAAAGCTGTGCCGTCAGCCTAAACCTTCCCTGGGCAGCCTTGTGTAGCTCCAGGCCTGGAGGTTGGTGTCCCTGCCTGTGGCAGGGGGTTGGAGCTCTGTGACCCTTGGGGTCCCTTCCAACCTAGACCAGGCTGGGATTCTATGACTCCCTGGTTGCCATTCCTTGTGCTTTTGTGATGTTTTACAGCATTTGGCACAGGCAATCTCCCAGCTCAGCACTGGGGGGTCCAGAACTTCCCACCCCACCCAAACCTTTCACCCGAGGCAGTACATATGGCTCCTAGGAAGCAGCAGGTACTTCCAGAAAGTGCTGCTACTCTACACAAAGATGGCCAACCGTGCTTCGGATAAATTCACCCCAGAGTTTGTGTTTTTTCATTTACCCCACAGAGGAAATTGCCAGTGCTCTGCAAGTCAGAGGCAGGGCCCTTCCACCACAGTGGGCTTCACCAAAATCAGCTACTAATAGCTCAGAATTTGGTGAGGCTTAAACGGCAGCTGTATTTTGACATATGCTAATTAGAGGATCTGTCACTGAAGTTGTGATCACTGCTTATCTCCTTGCAAGTCTTTAGACTTTCAAATAAATTGGGTTTTTAAGTTAATTTAAAAAAAAAAAAGAAAAATTGGGAAAGAATTATGGGCAACCTGGTCTAGTGAGGGTGTCCCTGCCCATGGCAGGGGTGTTGGGCGTGGAGTTAAAGGATCTTTGAGGTCCCTCCCAGCCCAAAGCACTCTGTGATTCCTTGTTGAGGAACATGGTCAAGTTTGCCAGTCTTTGGGACATCTTCCAAGGGGAGCTGTTGGGAAGTACTTGCCCCCGAGCAGAAGCCAGGTGGCAAAGGCTGTGAAGTTCAGAAGAGCCATCGCAGGAGTGGGACAGGGCACCTTCCCCAGTCCCACACTTGTCCTGTGCCCGCTCTCCCTTCCAGGCACCCATGAGCACATCCCCTGTGCAGGCACAGAGCTCATCTCTCTTCTGGGAGTTCGCTGGGCAGGGTGTTGAAGGTGGCTCATCCTCCACGGTCTCCAGAAGCTCCAGAGCACCCAGGACATGCCATTATTTACCAGGCAAGGCATAATTCTGGGACTCAAGATGCACATTAGTTGGCGGTCCAGGGACACAGACGGCACTGGGGTGCTTATCCCACAGCATTCCAGAGAACATGCTCACCAACCAAACTCCTTTACACCAGGAGCAGCATTTCACAGTAAATCAAGCCAGGAATAAGGGGTTTCCTACTGAAAATTCAACACAAGGACAACAGCTGGATGCTCTCTGGCAGCAGGCAAACAATTTTTAAATGGGGGAAACATTCAAGCGTCATGAAGAAAAATACAGTCTTTAATTTAAAAAAAAGTGGGAAATGCCACTAATTTTGGGCAGTTCTCAGTAGTTTTGCAGAGTCTGCACCCATGCTATAAGCAGGCCACCCCCCCTCAGAGATTTAGGATGGCCTACCAAAGGAATACCAGAGATTGTGTTGGTACTCACTGACTGCTCTTGCCAAATCTGACAGGCCAGCAGAGCAAGGGCGTTTGATCTGGGGGGACATTTCTTTGCTGGAGCTGTTTCCTGTCCGGAGCAAGGACCAGTCAAGGTGATGCACGTGCTGTGATTAACCTCAGGGTAATTATTTCGAAACTCTTGCTGTTTGGAGGCTAGAAATTCAAAGAATCACAGACTCGCAGCATCACTGGGCTGGAAAAGCCCTTTAAGCTCCTGGAGTCCAACCGTCCCTGTCCTGTGCTAAACCAGATCCCTGAGCCCCTCATCTCCCCTCTGTTAAACACACCCAGGGCCGGGGACTCAGCCCCTCCCTGGGCAGCCTGGGCCAGGCCCTGACAGCTCTGCCAGGGAAGAACTTTGCCCTCCCAGCTGAGCTGACCCTGCCCTGGGGCAGCTTGAGCCCATTGCCCCTTGTCCCATCTCCTGTCCCCTGGCTGAAGAGACCCTCACCCACCTCTCTGCACCCTCCTGGCAGGTAGAACTGATTCACATCAGTAAGTTCTAGAAGTAAGTGAGATTTTAGTTATTTTGTTTTTTCCTGCCCTGTGGAAGTCGTCCCAAAGCAGAATTTTACTTTGGTGGCACTAAATCACACTACCTGCCAGCTCGGGCTTTGGTAAGCCCTCATGGCCAGTTGCAGAATACTAAAACACATGCTACACTCTCTGCCACACTTTCTGTATGCGGGTACTTTCCATCCTCATGGCATTTTTTTAATGGGAATTGCTGGATTTTCTTCTTTTTTTTATTAACAGCCCAGAGACAAAAAGTGGCTGGGAGCATTAGGGGATAAACACAAGATGCAGGGAACTTACAGGAAAAAATTAAAAAAGGCAAAAAAGCACAGTGTGGCACCAAGTTACTGAGGAGCTGAGGTACATTTATTGAGAAAATCCTAAGCCAAGAGATGAATTTCTGGAAGACGATGAAGAGCAAACATAGCACTCAGCAGCTCTCCCCCTCACTTCTGATGCTGGGGTAGAGGAAACCAGAGGGCACAGGGTGTGAGCCAGGGCTGTCAGCAAGAGCCCAGAATCCTTGTGCTGCATTCACGCTTCAGGAAGAAACGTCTGTCTGAGCAAATACCACATTTCCCCCTCTCCTGGGCACAAAGGAACAGAGTAGAAAAGAGAGATTTCTGCTCCAGCCGCAGCAAGCAGCAGGAAAAGGAAGGCCTAAACAGGGGTGTTGAGCGGAAGCTGGTGGAGAAGCTCAGTGTGCGAAGACCTGATGGACCACGGAGATGCTCAGGGGGCTGGAGCAGCTCCCCTACAGAGAGAGGCTGAGGGAGCTGGGCTGGGTCAGCCTGGAGCAGAGAAGGCTGCGGGGGGACCTCACTGCAGCCTTCCAGTCCCTGAAGGGAGCAGAGGAACAGGAGGGGAATGGGCTTGTGAAAGGGCAGAGACTGGCAGGACAAGGGGGATGGAGTGAAGCTGGAGGAGGGAAGGGGGAGAGGAGAGACTGGGGGAAGTTCTGTGCAGAGAGAGTGGTGAGGGGCTGGAAGGGGCTGCCCAGAGAGGGGGTGGGTGCCCCGTCCCTGGGGGTGTTCAAGGCCAGGTTGGCTGGGGCCCTGGGCAGCCTTGTGTAAGCTCTGAGACATTCTGCCTCCCCTCTGTGCTTATGAGCCTGGGTCAGCTGCTTCCCAGGAAGGTGCTTCCCAAGGGAGCAGGGTGCTGGTTGTGAGATGCAGAGTAACATCAGCTTGTGAGCTGGTGCTGAGCTGAACTGGGGCTGGGCTGCTGTGGGACCTGAGGGGCAGGAAAGTGCAGCATCTTCGGATGGAAATCTCAGGTTTGCTTGAAAACTAAGCAAGTACTTTCATTAGCTTATTAGCTAATTTGTAGTTTATTATTAGCTACCATTATTTTTCCTTTATTTTCCTATATTTTGCTTTGTTTTGCTTTTATTTTCTTTTATTTTAGTTTGCTTTGGTTTATTTTCCTTTATTTTATTTTATTTTATTTTATTATTTTATTTTATTTTATTTTCCTTTTTTTTTTTTAAATTTTATCTTATCTCCTTGTTTCTCTGTGTTACAAAATAGAACTGGGAAGTTTCCCAGGAAGAGACAGAGGAGCTGAGAAGTATTTCCAACCTCTTTCCAGCCCAGTTTAATTACGGGATGTTTCTCTCCCTGCTTCTCTTTCAGCCCTGTCCATCTCTCCCTGAGGCCACCAGAGCAGGAAGGCTCCAGCATCGGTACCTGCATCAGCTTGTGCCTCGGCTCCCGAAGCGCACACGCTGGGCTTGTGGTGGGGAGAGGGGGCAGTGGGCGGTGCTGCCCCCCACTGCGCCCGGCCCGGTGTGTTTGCAGTCAGCAGCATCCCTCACGGGAGGATGGAAGGGCTGCTGTGATGAGTCCTGCTGTCCTCAGGCAGGGACGGATCAGAGAGCAGAGAGTGAGCCCGGTATCTCAGTCCCTTCTGGGACTCCTCAGATCAGTGTGACACTCCGCACTGGACTCACAGAGTCACAGGGTTGGAAAAGCCCTTTAAGCTGATGGAGTCCAACCGTCCCTGTCCTGTGCTAAACCAGATCCCTGAGCCCCTCATCTCCCCGCCTGTTAAACACACCCAGGGCCGGGGACTCAGCCCCTCCCTGGGCAGCTGGAAGACCTGTGCGCCCTGTCCCAGGGACCCTGCTTTAGCAGGGGGTGTGACCCCACGGGCTCTGGAGGTCCCTTCCCACCCCTGCAGTTCTGTGAGCCTGTGATTTGATGAAGACAGGAGGACAAGGGCTGTTTTCTCCCAGGTTGGTGCATCACCAGCGAGCAAGTGGCACGGCAACAGATGTGACCCCCCAGCTTTGAGCATCATCCCTGTCATCTCGCTGCTACAACACTGTTTATTCCACAGGCTGCCCAACGGATCCAGAACTGTCAGATGCTGAGTGTTATGTCAAAGAACTTGCTCTCAGAGGAGTTCCTGCTGGGTTTTTGGGTCTAGGTGATGCTGCTAAATTTGGACACGTTATTGATAAGCATCTGAGTTGGTAGATTTATCTGATCTGCACCTCAGGACCTGCTGAGTCAGCAGCACCTCTGCTGAGGTCTCACTGTGAAAGTGAAATACACCAGCAGAATTCCAGCAGTAGAAGGAGACAGGGCAGTGTGTTACCCCCATCCACAGAGAAAGTTTTTGCTGTTTCTTTCAGAAGGAAATGCCAGGGAGACATCCCTTCACCCTTTTCCCATAGCCTGTACACTATTTGTACCTGCTGGTTTTTCCCCATGAGTTCTCACAGTCGGTGCTACAGATTGCATTAATTAATGGTCATTGACCAGGACGCCTTAGCAGGAGGGGAGGCAAGGAGGGTTTATGTGTTTAGCCCAGGAAAAGCCAGTCTGGGGGCACGCAGGGTTGATTTCAACAAACACACAGGGTTAAACACCTGCATTTTAGGGCAGAAGGTACCAGTGAGCTGGAAGGGGACCGTGGTGGCAGGGGCAGCTTTGGGCTGGAAGTCAGAAGTGGGTCCCAAGCATCTGCCCATCACGGTGCCAGGGCTGCACCGCAGCTGGGATGCTGCAGGGTGACCACGGGGAGGACCCCGAGGGTCTGTGGATGGGGACGGTCCCAGGGGGATGGTGTGTTGGGGAGGGAAGCAGCCAGTTTGGGGATGTTACACTCATCCTCACCACCACTGCAGATGGGAGGAAGTGGGAGCTGGCTCAGAGATGTGAGCTGGAGACAGCTGAAGCTGACTCTGTGTTTTACCTGGGAATTAGTGGCAGAGGGGTACACCCTTTGCTATCCAGCTCCAGTGAAATACGGGCTGGGCTTGGCACTTATGTGATATGTGTTCCCTCTAAGGCAGGAAGCTCTGCAAGATTTTATGCTTTAACGTGCTGAACTGATCTCTCAGAGTAAATTATGCAGCTAAAACTTGATTATGCACCTCCTCAGTGCTTCTTTTGGGAATGGGGGGGGAAGAAAGTTTGGAAGCAAAGCTGCCTGACATGAGCACCTGCACACACTGACTCTGTGTCAGGGCTGCCTGACTCACCCAGCCCACAGAACGAACAGCCAGAGGCAGGATTAATGAAAAGAAAAATAAAGAAGCACAACGTCATCATTCAGAAGAAATACCAAAGCACCTGATTTTAATTCTCATTCATAAACCAATATTCCTGCGGCTGTGAGGGATCCAAGTCCTGTTAGTCATCATTCACAACCCCAGCAGCCTCCACAGGGATCCATGAAGTGTATTTCAGTCGCCCCTCCCCAGAAGAGCAGCAGCTCCAGGGCTGTGGGGTATCCCACCCGGCTGTCCCCCTCTTGTCACACCTGAAGCCATGGGGCAGCAAGCGAGCAGCAGAGGTGGAGGAGCCTCTGCCCAGGAAGCAGATGGGAAAAAGGCAGGCTCTCCTTTCCTGTCCCAAACTCTGTCCAAATGAGCCCTGAGGGTTTTTGTGAGGAGCCGTCCTGGCACAGAAGGGGTTCAGTGCTGATAAACCCCTGAGGGGTGGGCTCAGGAGGAGGGGTCAGGCTCTGTTCAGGGGGGCCCAGGGACAGGACAAGGGGCTGTGGGCACAGGCTGGAGCAGAGGAAGTTCCCCCTGACCCTGAGGAGGAACTTCTGTGCTGGGAGGGTGGCAGAGCCCTGGGCCAGGCTGCCCAGAGAGGATGGGGAGTCTCCCTCCATCTCTGGAGACATTCCAGCCCTGTGATCCTGGGTGTCCTGTGCAGCCTGCTCGAGAGGACCCTGCTCTGGGGGGTGGGACTGGGGGATCTCCAGAGGGCCCTGACAACCCTGATCAGTCTGTGAGTCTGTGAAGATGCTGCCATGTGGATCTGGCTGTGCAGTGTGGCATCTGTTCCCTGTCTGGGGAGCGGGTAGCTGTGCAGGCACGACTGCGCGATGCTTTCGGGGTTGATGAACACATTAATTCACCCGGCTCTCAGAGAAGTAACATCACCTCACAAACAGCAGCTCTCCTCCCCTGCTCTGCAGGCTCCTCACCCGGCTCACAATCTGTGGATGCTGACCTTATAGGAGCCCAGTGATGCTCTGCCTTGTCCCTGACCCTTGGCCGTGGTACCAGGGAGCGCAGAGGATGCTCCGCAGAGCCTGGAGGCAGCGAGGTGCCTGCTGCACACCCCTGCGTTCCCTACACACATCCTGGAGGGATCCTCCCTCACCTTTCACTAAAGATTCATCCTTCCCTGTTGCTAAATCTCAAGCCCAGGGGGGTGTGGTTGAGTCACCTTCCCTGAGTGTGTTCAAAAAAGGGGTAGATGAAGTACTTAGGGATCTGGTTTAGTTTAGGATGTGAATGGTTGGACTTGATCTTAAAGGTCTTTTCCAACCTTGTGATTCTGTGATTCTGTGTGGAGTCTCCTTCTCTGGAGAGATTCCAGCCCCGTCTGGACGCCGCCCTGTGCGCCCTGTCCCAGGGACCCTGCTTTGGCAGGGGGTTGGACCCCAGGGGCTCTGGGGGTCCCTTCCAGCCCCGACAGCTCTGTGACCCTGTGATTTATCTCAGGCTTGTATACAATCCATGCAGCAGTATCACACATGCTCTATCATCCCACAAAGGAATATTCAAACACATCTCTGCCCAGGTACTGTCCTGCACATGCAGTTTGCCCATAATTTACTGACAATTATCAATTATTTTATTTACATATGACATTATTTTATTTGCCCATCATTTACTGACAATTATTTTATATGACATGTGAGCCATGTAAAATATTTTGCCTGAACACGGTGGGGCACACTGCAGGCAGAATGCTTCCTTGGACACCAGGAGGTACGTCCTGGCCCCTACACAGCAAATCATGCCAACAAAAGATCAGTTAAAAACAGACCCCTTCTCAACAGATGAACTTTGCTAATTGCTGCCTTTCCTATCCTCCTGCACACCTATAGCTATATACCAGCAAAGTTACATGTTCTATAGAAATTCCTTGCTTAACCATCACATAATTTTGTCTTGGGCACTCTGAGTCACCTCTAAAGGAAATTATTTGGGTATGTGAGTGAATGGAGTACATTTTTTTACTCTCCATCATCCGTACAAGCACAAGCCAAGAGTCCTCCTTCACTCTTCAAGTGGTGTACTTGACCCAGGAGTGAAGGTGAGGGGAATCACCGTCTGATTCACTGTCTGCATGCAGGAGTAGGCGAGTCAAGGCAGACTCTCCTGGGCTGCATGTCAGGGATGCATCCAATGGAGTGAGCCCAGCGGTGGGCGACGAAGGGGATCAGCAGTCAGCTGGAGGAGTGGAGCCTCTGATCTCAGTGCTGAGTCACAGCTCAGGCTGGGAGGGCAGGGAAGACAAGAGCAGAAATCCCTTCCTGCCTTCCAGCACCTTCCACCCACAGTTCTGCAAATTCTGCATGAACATGGCACGTGGAAATCAGCCTGGGGGAACTCCAGGTGCCTCACCTTGTCCAAAGCCCTTGGTGCCTGCCTTCTTCAGACACGGGACAAGTTTTTACCTGGGGTGGAAGGAGTCGCGTGGAGTAAAGCTGTGTTAAACATAACTCATGCTCAGGGCAGTTGGGAATGAGCAACACGAAGATGGAAGAGGTGTGACACCTACACCTCACAGCTGTAGACACTTAGCTTCAGCTCAGGTGTCTGTCAGCCTGAGACCCCTGCTCTGCGGATGGTGAGCCAGGTAAGGCAGCCTTCCAACTGAACCGCTTTGGATACATTTATGGAGTGTTCATGGTGCACAGGAGTCCAGCAGCCAGATCCAGACCCCTCAGGTGGATGGTTGAGGCAATGGTTACACATCTCTGTTCACTGCTGGATCACCCTGGGGTTTTACACTACCTGTGTGATGGGGTTCCTTGGTGAGGCTGCCTCGTGGCACAGCAATAACCCTGCCTGTTCTCTACAGCATCTCCACACTGGCTCAGAATAAGCCAGTCACATCAAGTAAGCAGTTGAGAGTCGTTGAGCTGGCAGATCAGAAGTTTGTACATCATGGACTCAGTGCCACATGAAGGACAGGCAGGGCCACCACACCAGCTCTCTCTGAGCTCAGCCAGGACCCTCTGAGCTTGACCAGGACCTTCACTGCTCAGCTGGATGCTGACGATGTCTCCGTTCACTTCACTGGGCTTCTGTAAAGAGCTATGCTATTTCTTCTCAGACTGATGAACAGCAGAACTCACTTTGGGATCAGACTGGTGTCATCTCCTCACAGAAAGTCATGGGCACATGGAAACAGGGTTATGGAGACCTGCCAAGTGCCTCTAACCAGCTCTTCTGCCAAGCAGCATGACGTTACCCATAAGGTAACATCAGCTGCAATAGGATGTCTTGCTGTGAACGCTACAACACAAATGAGGTTTTATTGCTTCAGCTTTTTCAGAAAGTATTCTTCTCTTCTGGAAACAGGTAAGTTCAGGTCCCACAAGGTAAAATCTACCAGGAGAGACAGGTAATGCAAAACTCCTCACGTACTTTTGCAGGATGGTAAAAATTGCCACACGAACTAGGGCTGCAAGAAAGAGAAGCAGCACAGCTTGGTGCCAGTTCCTGGTCAGTAGGATCCTGGTTTCCATCCAAGGTTACAACGGCTGTCCCTGCAACCAGCCTTGAAAAGATTAACACCTTGCACCTTAAACGGGGCAGCAGTAACTCATCATTGCCGAGTTTCTCAGGAGCAAGGCAGCGATCCTGTCAGAAGCTGTAATCCAACATTTTATACCATCTTCATTGTAAAGGGTATAGCTGCTGGCAGACACCCTTGGCTGCACACCTGAAGGGCACTGGTCCCTTCAGCAGCTCCTAATGTGGGTGTTGCCCCAGGCAATTGTCAGCACTACATGAATCTTTTCACCCTCCAAGAAAAACTGAACATCTCTGTGGTTTCAAGCGCAGAGCTGGGTGCTGAGATTTTTGCAGGGTTACTCTCAGCTTAGCACACTTTTCTGCCCCATATATTAACCCCTAAATGTAGTTCACACAGTTTTGATAGTTCAGGACTCTGTTACTTCATATTTCAAATGTATGATGCACTTTAAGGTGTTCAGATGCAAGATCTGGTAACATCCTGGATGAGGATATCTTCACTTATCACAGAATCACAAGGTTGGAAAAGACCTTTGAAGATCATCAAGTCCAACCATTCTCATCCTAAACTAAACCATATCTCTGAGTACCTTATATCTCTAAGTACTTCTAGCACTTGGAGAACTGGTTAATGCATCAGTTTCTGTTCATGACCTGTTCTCTGAAATGCAAGAGCTAATGGTTTGCCAGCAGCCAGAAAAGAAAGCTAAGAAGGGAACAAAGCTGCCCCACCTTGAGAAAGCACTGCCACATCAAGGACAAGGCAGAGTCTGCATCTTCCAGATTCTCATTGTCTTGGCTGGACAGTTAGGGTGCCAGGAGGTTTGTTGGCCACCACCTAACACTTCCATACTGCTTTAAGGGAGATGCAGAGAGGTTAAAAGTCCATTAATCAACCTCACAGTGTCATCCCAGTTGTCTTTATCTGACTCTGTGTGTAATTCTCCCTCCTTTCAGCTGCCTCTGAGATAGCTCTTGCTTCACACTATCGAAAGGTGTACCCCTGCTCATCCAGGGGGGACACTTTGGGAGGCTGGCAGGACAGCCAGGGTGCATGTAAACAAAAATAATGGATAATTTTTATTGGGTGGAGTGAAATAAATGTTTCAGTCGCTATGGCAGCTCTGTTTTGGTGTGGTAAGCCTTGCTCCCTCCCAGTAGGAAAAGGTGAAGAGTGGTGGAAAATGAGCCCAGATTTCTGGCTGTTTGGGAGAGCAACACTAAAAACCTGGTGAAGCCAAGCTGGTGAGTGCAGGTCAGTTCATGGTTCTTGGTGGGACACAGAGGGCTGTGTCCCCAGCCACTGACAGGGACAGAGACTGAAGGGATGTTCCCCATCAGCAGGTCTAACGTCTCCTTTCACTGGCACCGAGGGAGCAGATGCTCAGCTCAGATGGTGACTGCTGCTAAACATCCCTGCTCACTTGGAGGGACCTGGGTAAGGGGGAGCATCACGGCACCGTCCCTCGGAGGAGAATGTCCTGCTCTTCAGAGGGACACAAGGACACTTCCGAGGAGATGGAGAAATCACACTGTTTTCTGGCACCTGCAGTTCTGTTGTTTCACATTTCATAATGTTTCATGTCTCAGGGAAAGAAAAAAGAAAAAAAAAAATCATGTTTTCAGCACATCTCCAGCAAACCCAGTGTGCTTGACACAAGATGCTCTCAGTGGGTTCAGAGGCAGGCTCAGGACCGCCCTGGAAATGCAGCACCAATGGGTTTCGTGTGTGAAAGGCCCTCAGCTCTTCTCTCTTGACGCCTAAAATCCTGCCTGTGCTCAGCCTAGGTGGGCTTTTGTTACCAAAACAGAGCTCCTGCCTGGATTCCTCTCCATCCCGCATCATTTCCTTTATTTTTAAGATATATATTTTTACTTTAAAGCTGAATGCTGTGTTAAAATAGGGATTGCATTGCTCATTGTAGCTTCTGGGGAAAAAAATATTATATTCATCTAAAGAAGCAATATATGAGGAAAGCTAAGTGACTTTTATATACATGCATACACACACACACGTATATATGTGTATATATATATATACATATATATATATGTGATTTCTTGTTTGCCAGGTCTGTAATGGTACAGATTAAATCTTTTAAAATCTTGAAACTAAAGATTAAAATGAAAATTAATTAAAAATCATTAAAATTTATTTAAAATAATATTAAATAATATCCTAAAATTAAAATTAATTAAATCTTAAATCTTAAAAACAAAAATCCCATTTTTGCTGTTGAAATTGTTCCAAACTGGGGACTTTCACCACGTGACTTTGGGCTTGTTTCCAAACAGGGTGTCCTTCACAGAGGTAATTACTTTCCCTTGCAAGAACTCCCAGTTTTCTTTTGAGTAGGGAGAATGCAGTGACCACAGGTAAGTTTACGTGCTGAACGTGGCCATCAATGACATAAAAGACACGTTCTGCATCACACATGCTCCTCCTGAATGACAACAGAGGTTTAGGAAAGAAGCAGAAGCTGTGGATACCATCACAGATAGGACTTTCTAATTGGATATACTGAGAATAGTGTGTGTGTGTGTGTGTGTGTGTGTGTGTGTGTGTATATACACACACATATATACATATATATAAAATCTAATATAATATATAAATATATGTTATTATATACATTTCTATATTATAAATATTATAAATACATTATATATTTATAATTATACTTATATATAAATGTAATATATTTAATAGGTCTATCTTTATTTAATTCATATAATATATTATTAAATATATAATGAATATATTTTATATATTTATTTTATATATAATGTATTTACATACTATATCAATACAGTATAATATATATAGTGTCTCTATATACTATATATAGTATAGTATCATATACAGAGAGTATGTATATACTATATATAATACAGTATATATATAATTTTTTAAATATACATATATATATATGTATAGTACATAGTGGAGAGAGAGAGAGAGATATATTCATATCCTGAATAGATATGATCTCAGGAACTCACTTTAAAACGCTGCTGTGTGGAAATTGGGTTGAAACCACATAGAATTTGTACAAAAAGAAATACCCCCAGTGATGTGAGTAGTGAATATGGTACCACGGGCACAGGTGAGTGATTTCCTCCTGGGCAAGCTGCTTGACTTTCATTACACTATTAGACAAACCCTATTCTCTGCCTTTCCAGGAGGATGAGGAGAAGGCAGGGAGGCACTGTGATCCAATCTTTCATGGTGGGTTTTGCAGAATTAGTCTTTATTTGACATCTGCCTTGTGTAAGCTGTGGGAGCTCATCCCTCAGAGGGTAACGCAGAGCCTCGGCAGGATGCTCATCATTTATCTCACTCCTGGCACCAAAAAGAGAGCAAACACGCACAGCAATGCTTTGTAAAGTGCTTGGTGCCTCTGTCTTACCCGGGATCACAAAGAAAATTTCCTCATGAGGGAGAATAGCCACTCAGACCCAGTCCCCCCACAGCACACCAGTGCCCTCACAACAAGTTACTGGTGACTTCAGGGAGCCTGTTCTCTCTCCAGCTCTTCCCCAGATATTCTGCTTGCAGTGGATAACCTCTCCCAGAACAGGTCTTCCTGAAGTTGCTAGATTTCTGCAATATAAATATATATAATTTTTTTTCTGCAATTAAAAAAATATTTCTGCAGTATATATTTCTGCAATATCATTAAGGCAGTGGGGAATTTTCCTTCCCCTAATGAGATGGCGATTATTTTTTAAAAAATCTATTCCCTATATATATATTTCTACTTTATATATAAAAATATACATATTTCTGTATACATATTTCTGCAATATATAAAAATATACATAAATATATATATTTCTGCAATATCATTAAGGCAGTGGGGAATTTTCCTTCCCCTAACAAAATGGAGATTATTTTAATATATATGTATTTCTGCAATATATATATAATATATATATATTTAAAAATATAATCTAAAATATACCATATATGATATGAAATATATGTAAAATATATGTAAAATATATATTGCAGGGTTGGTTTTTTTTAATAATCTCCATTTTGTTAGGGGAAGGAAAATTCCCCCGCCTTAATTCTCAAGGTTTTTAAGAAAACAAAGGAAAATTGTCAGAGGGAAAAGTATATATATCTACAGATAGCATGAATTGTCACGGTGATGCAGATGGGAAAACAGCAATATGCTACTTTCTGTCTTAAACCGTGCCAGTTACTAAATAAGAAAGCAGAAGCAACACAGGATATTGAATAGCCTACAGAGAAGAAATAGAAAATGCTTAAAATAACAGCTTGTAAGCAACCCAGAAATAGTTTGTTGGGGGTTTTTTTGGTCCAAATTATTTCATGAAGTCCTCTGGCCAATGAATGCAGGAAAGTGAAATCACAGCACTTTCTAGAGGACTTCAAGGTTTTTAAAAAAATGATGACTGATGCTACTACATCTGTTTGGCTTTCATCTGCACTTCTTTCAAACTCACAAGAAAAGCAAACAAAGTGCTTTGCAGCCCTATATTTACATCTGGCAGAGGGAGAACATCATCAAAAGGTCAAGAGCCTGCTCTCCTGCTTTCCTCATTGCTCTGCCTTCTTGCATCACAGCCCTGGAAAGCTCAATCCACAGCAGATTGTACCCAGAATAGCTCCAGCAGCAGCACAGGTTCTGAATTCCCAAACACATCCTGCTGGTACCTGTATTGATGAGACTGGCTCCTCTCAAGCCCGGAGTAAACGGCAGGACCAGGCCAGCAGAGCGATGCTCTTCAGCATTCAGGGCTTGCCACTGAAAATAAAGAATCATAGAACTGTCTGGGTTGGAAGGGACCTCAAAGCACATCTAGTTCCAACCCACTTCCATGGGGTGGGACACCTCTCACTAGGACAGGGTGCCCAAAGCCCCATCCAAAATACACCATCACATGACTCACCATGAAACTTGTCTCTTCATTCAACTGCACAACGCAGGAGGCCTTCTCCTCAGCACACATCTGATGACAAACACCTCATTTTAAATCCAGTTTAAAAAAACAACAACAACAACAAAAAAATAATTGAGCTCAGCTGCTTGTTTATCATAATGAAACATGGAAATTTCTGTGTGGATTTTGGGCAGTGTCTGGTTGTGACCCCACTTTGAGATGTTAAAATGCAGGTACAAATCAGCACACACAGCAATCTGCTCCTAAACCAACCATGAAACCTCCTTTGCCCAGGAGAATCCCTTCAAACTTGTCTTCATAGAATCATAGACTCACAGCCTGGTCTGGGCTGGGAGGGACCCCAAGGGTCACAGAGCTCCAACCCCCTGCCACAGGCAGGGACACCAACCTCCAGGCCTGGAGCTACACAAGGCTGCCCAGGGCCCCAGCCAACCTGGCCTTGAACACCCCCAGGGATGGGGCACCCACCCCCTCTCTGGGCAGCCCCTTCCAGCCCCTCACCACTCTCTCTGCACAGAACTTCCCCCAGTCTCTCCTCTCCCCCTTCCCTCCTCCAGCTTCACTCCAGCCCCCTTGTCCTGCCAGTCTCTGCCCTTTCACAAGCCCATTCCCCTCCTGTTCCTCTGCTCCCTTCAGGGACTGGAAGGCTGCAGTGAGGTCCCCCCCCAGCCTTCTCTGCTCCAGGCTGACCCAGCCCAGCTCCCTCAGCCTCTCTCCGTAGGGGAGCTGCTCCAGCCCCCTGAGCATCTTCGTGGCTCCTCTGACCCCTCCCCACCAGTCCCACATCTTCCTTGTACTGGGGCCCCAGCTCTGGACACAGGACTCCAGCTGGGGCCTCCCCAGGGCAGAGCAGAGAGGGACAATCCCCTCCCTGTCCCTGCTGCCACCCCTCTGCTGATGGAGCCCAGGATCCCATCGCCCTTCCCAGCTGCAAGAGCAAATTCCCACCTGGATGCCTGTCACGCTGACATTTTGCAGAGCCCCTGCCCACACGCGTAAGATAAATTACACTTCAATCCAGACAGAGCTGTAGTGAGATGGTTTTAAGGTTTTTATCTGTGAAGCTGTACAAATCTTGGGATATTTCTGAGATGCATGGATACTGAGTGGGAAGGGGAGTTAGAAAACAGTGTGAAGGTAACAGATGCCACTTAACTGGATGCCAGCATTGGATAAGGTGCAGCAGTCCCCAGGCTGGAAGAGACTAATCCAGGCCCACGCTCTGGTGAGAACACACTTTGTAGTGAAGCCAGCCCAAACCAGTGGACACAGCATAGCAACACCCTCAGTCTACACCCATCACCTAAGGGCAGCCCCTTGGACACGCTCACTAGGAGCTGAGAACCACTTCCCACTGCTCTAGTAAATCCGCATGGCCGGGTGGCTTTCTGCCTCTGTAGGAATAACGAATGCAGTTTGTAGCATTACAGGATGCATGTTTGGGGTTTTTTTTGTCAAAACGTAGTCTTAAATTTCATTTAACATCACAGAAACTATTTTCTTGTCTGAAAAAGAGACGTTCCTAAGGGGGCTTTCTCAGCCTCTGCATTCTGGTGGCGTAACAACAAATGCCTCGCAGTAAAATATGGAAAACAGACAATTTCTGGGGAAAAAAAATTCTCCTGTCACGCAGCAGCAAGTATGTGATAGAAGAGGACAGGTTATTACTGAGCATGTGAGCTCGATGGGAACTTGCTGTGCCAATAACCTGCTTTACCAACATCCCGCTCTCAAAGCAGATTATGCACTTGAATTCTTTCGCAACGGCTGTGTTTGTCAGACAAATTGTTCTGCTATTTATCCTGTTGCCACTCAGTGCAGGCAGGGTTTCCACCTCTCCTTTAACTGGAAATGAGCCAGCTTCTCAGCCAAACGTGCCCATGGCAGCTGTGGGGATTCCAGGCAGCTGGTGGGAGGAGAAAGGTGTCAGTGGCAGAGGGGCTGGTCCCCAGGGAGGGCAGGGACAGGACACGGGGCGATGGCTGCAAGCTGACAGAGGGCAGGGGTAGGTTAGATATTGGGAAGGAATTCTTTACTCTGAGCGGGTGAGGCCCTGGCACAGGGTGCCCAGAGAGGCTGTGGGAGCCCCTGGATCCCTGGAGGTGTTCAAGGCCGGGTTGGATGGGGCTTTGGGTTTTTGGGTTGGAACTAGATGATCTTTGAGGTCCCTTCTAACCCAAAGCATTCTGTGATTCTATGATTCAGTTGACCCAATTCCATCATTCTTCTGAAATGTCTACATGTTTACTGCTGATATGCAAAACACCTTTTCCCCAGCCAGACAGAAGTAGAAGAGGTTTCACCTGGGGAAATGGAGCTCCAGATCCATTGCCCGACCTCCAGAACATGATTCCACGGACAACCCTTCACCCATGCACTCATCAGAAGGGTTTCTCTGTGTTTCTCTTGGTTTATGTGACATGAAGAAAGTGCCTGTTCCTTTAGCAGTGGTTTGGGTGTTCACACCCTCCTTGCTTCAGACCATGAAACATTTTTCAGTGGGTTGGAGCCCCACTTCTAAACAACATATCCTGGCTTTGCCTTTCCATAGCCAAATTAATTCTTACACAACCCAGTAACAACCACTGAAGAAGAACCATGTATGAATAACAGAGGGCTGGGAGAGCAGACCTTTTGCATCCACACTGGACAGTTGTCTGGAAGACCACCCACAGCTTGATGGCCTAAGGGCTCCTCAGAAGTCACTGCTAAATGGCATTAATGTCTACCACAACATCCACATAGTGAAAAGAATCACAGAATCAGAATGCTGAGGTTGGAAAAGCCCTTTAAGCTGATGGAGTCCAACTGTCCCTGTCCTGTGCTAAACCAGATCCCTGAGCCCCTCATCTCCCCGCCTGTTAAACACACCCAGGGCCGGGGACTCAGCCCCTCCCTGGGCAGCCTGGGCCAGGCCCTGACAGCTCTGCCAGGGAAGAACTTTGCCCTCCCAGCTGAGCTGACCCTGCCCTGGGGCAGCTTGAGCCCATTGCCCCTTGTCCCATCTCCTGTCCCCTGGCTGAAGAGACCCTCGCCCACCTCTCTGCACCCTCCTGGCAGGGCAGGGGAGGTGGGGAGAAGGTCTCCCCTCAGCCTCCTCTTCTCCAGGCTGAACACCCCCAGCTCCCTCAGCTGCTCCTCAGAGGATTTGTCCTCCAGCCCCTTCCCCAGCCTGGCTGCCCTTCTCTGGACACGCTCCAGGCCCTCCATGTCCTTCTGGCAGTGAGGGGCCCAGAACTGGGCCCAGCACTCGAGGTGCGGCCTCCCCAGTGCCCAGTGCAGGGGCACAATCCCCTCCCCAGCCCTGCTGGCCACGCTGGCTCTGGCACAAGCCAGGATTTTTGATACAAGCCAGGATTTTTGATACAAGCCAGGATGCTTACATCAAACAAGCAAGAACATGGCAAGAGGAGGATCAGAGGAACCGCCGTGCTCAGGAAAGCACCGCTGTCGTGGAGTGACTCAGAACATGTGGGAGAATAACATTTTTGTGGACCCCAGAAGTGTTTCCCAGGAAGACACCAGACAGCTTAGAAATATTTAAGGTCACCCTCCAATGAATGAATGAGTGTCTGGCTTCCATTTTTACGGAGTCAGTAATCGTAACTCAACTCTGTAATTTAACCACCTGAAGAGTTTGTTGAACCCCTTTTATACTGGAAGCAATTGACAAACGGACAAAGAGACCCTAGGACAGATGCTGTCCTTGCACAGACTCTCCCATGTGCAAACCCAATGGAGACATCTTTATTTTTGTTGTTTTCAATTTTCAGTCCTGGCAACATTTTTTGCAGGTTTGGAGGAAAAGTTACTGAAAGCAATAAAAGCAATAATTAAATTAATTAGATTTAAGACTAAATCTAATTAATTTAATTAATTAAATCTGAAACGAAATCTAATTAAAACTAGGGAAAAACCAGCCAAGAGCACAGATGTGGACAGGTTTAGACTCCCAGGAAGCAGCTGGCTCAGGTGAGGACAGCATCTGCTGACCTCCAGCCCAATGCTCACCAGGGGCCAGAGGACCCCAGGCCTTATGTAAGCACCCATGGGGGATGCTCGCTGTCCCAAACCAGCTTGTCTGAAAACAATGTAGGGGAGCTGCAGGTATGCTTTTGATGTTGTCAGAGGTCTGCCAACTCCAGCCCTATGAACTCTTCTCCAAAAGGCCATATGCTCTGGCAGGTAAAATCTAGTTAGTCTATGTGGTTCCAAACACAACATTTCTTCTTTGCTCAGTTCCTAGAAATAATTCTCTGTGGCAAAGGACACGTGATGCCACAACCCCTCCAGCATCCCTGGGAAAGGAGAAGAACTTTCTGAAATTATTCTGGAATTATTTTTGCTGCTGCGTTCCTGGCAAACATGAATTGGACCATTCAAAAAGAGAGAGAAACGTTTTCAAATACAGCTGAAGGTAAATACATTCATTACGTTTCATTTAGAAATGATGCTTGTGTTAATGTGGAGGTTTTTGACTGATGAGGACAAGCGATTAATGGTGCTGTGGTCCAGCTGGGGAAAATCACTGTAAAGTTCTGTGTATTTGGGGCTGCTGCAGCAAAAATAGTACTTAAAATCACATGCTATTAGTGAGCTCGGGCAGCACTGCTATTCAAACTCTGGCAAATTGCCTTCAGATCTGCATGGCCTGAGTGGCAGTGTGTGCCCACGAGTGAGCCCAGCCCACAGCCCATCTCCGAGCTGTTCTGCCAAGTTCCAGGAAATCGCTCAGATGTTGACAAGGCAACTCACAGCCTTTAGCACCAGTGAACACATTGAAACAATCCCCTGGCTTTGGTGAGGTTTGAATGAGGCCGCATCTCTGTGCTGGGTCCAGTCCTGAGCCCGTCACTACCAGAAGGACATGGAGGGCCTGGAGCGTGTCCAGAGAAGGGCAGCCAGGCTGGGGAAGGGGCTGGAGGGCAAATCCTCTGAGGAAAAATCCTTCTGAGAAATGTTTTCTCTATTTGTGGAATCCTTGAGGAGAAGGACTTGTAGTGTTGGGGGACAAGAACCTCCATGTGATCCATCACTGTGCACTGTCACCCAGCCAGCCCCCCATGTCCTGGGCTGCATCCCCAGCAGCGGGACCCTGGGCTGGGAAAGGGGGATTCTGCCCCTCGGCTCCGCTCTGGGACACAGACCTCCCGGCAGCGCTGCCTCCAGCTCGGGGGGCCCCAGGACAAGGGGGACACGGAGCTGTGGGAGCCAGTCCCCAGGAGCCCTGGAGATGATGGGAGGGCTGGAGCCCCTCTGCTGTGGAGCCAGGCTGGGAGAGCTGGGCTGGCTCAGCCCAGAGAAGAGAAGAGAAGGCTGCTTGTGGGGAGAGCTCCCAGCCCCTTCCCGTCCCTCGAGGGGCTCCAGGAGAGCTGGAGAGGGGCTGGTGCCCAGGGCAGGGAGGGCCAGGCCCAGGGGAAGGGCCTTCAGCTGCAGGAGGGGGATGGAGAGGGGCTGGGAGGCAGAAATCCTTCCTGGGGAGGGGGAGGCCCTGGCCCAGGGTGCCCAGAGAAGCTGGGGCTGCCCCGGGATCCCTGGCAGGGCTCAAGGCCGGGTTGGATGGGCCTGGGGGCATCCTGGCCCAGAGCGGGTCTGAGGCCCTTCCCACTCAAACCAGTTTGGGGTTCTCGCTATGATTATATTTCTTGCTGTGAGATGCAGGCCCTGAAACCAGAGGGCTTTAGGAACTCCATCTGCCAGATCTCCTGGGACTTAGTGGCAGTAAGCTAAGGAAAGCCAAAATATCCATGGTTGGTACCAGCCTGGCTTTCTCTGGTCGGGTCAGCCCCAGGCAGATTGTGGCCATCTCCATCCTTGGAGACATTCAAATTCTGATGGACGTGGCCTGGAGCAACCTGACCTGTCTTTTAATTGTGTGTGGAAAAATACACGTACAGGCATGGAGTACCTGAGCCATCACTGGCCATACATCATTTTTTTGATGCTAGTAATCTAGTTAAGCTGTGACTAGATTTAAGCCCTCTGTACCTTTCCACACAGCACAAGCTTTTCCCTGACTTCTTTCACACATGATGTTAAACTTGAGCCTATTTGTAGCATCCACACTTAAGTGTTCTGACATGTCCTGAACCGAAGGACAAGGGATGCAGGTTGCAATGCATTATTCCTCAAAGCAAAATAACCACCTTCCAGGGTTATGGAAGATGAAACCCAAAAGGTGTGAAGACTTTTTGTCAGGTAGTTCAGTGCAAAAATACGGAACTATCCTTGTGAGATCTGTGGGGTTTTATCAACAAACCACTTAAACCTCTAGTTCCTGTGACAGCTTTGAAAGTTAGACACACTGCAAAAAAAATTAAATAAAACCCAGCGCTTCTGTACATGGGAAGTTTTACCCTAAGAAGGTTTTGTAGTAGATTCTAAATTCACTGATTAATTTTCAAAGCTTTTCTAACCACTAACATCACTGCTTACTGTCATCTTGTGACCATATGTGCCTCTGAATATTTTTTAATTATAACTTCCAATTTTACTTTTTATTCAGTATATTATATTCCTTTCATTATCAAGATGTGTGGAAGTGCCTAAGACTGATAGTAACATCAAGGTGCTGCAACCAAGCATAATTAAAATGAAGATGCAGGTTGTAATTTCTTGGTATATACAAAAAAAGTTGAGGGGAAATTGCTGAAGTTACTGTGCACTTGCAAAAAATGTTTTTTTTATGGAATATTTGGCTGGGTGGGAACATGCAAAGCCTGTTACATGTGGTTTGAAAGTCTCATGTCCTGTTTCTTCTCTGTACTTTGCACAAAAAAACCCAAAATGGGGCTAATTCTGAATCTTCCTAATCCCTGCTACAGCCAAACTGTGCTAAAAGAAGGTCATTAAAAGTTTCCCCCATAGAAGAGGATGTACAATACATGCAGTCCAGGCATACTCACCCATTTAGTGATGCACCTCTGTCTCTGACAGGAGGCATCAGCCCACGATTCTGGCAGCAGGGTGGAAGCCCAACAGCAGCAGGATGTGCCAGGTCTTGGGCAGATCAGGATCCGAATCATCTGCAAGTTCTTATCATAATATAAATGCTGATGTCATATTACACATAAAATATTTTCCTCCTCCTTGACATCTTGTGATAATGAGCCTCATAGTTCATTAGCTGATTGCTTCAAAAGGTGCTTTCTCCTGGCACTGTAAACCATGTGTTTTTTTGTAATTTATTGGGAAACTTCTAGGTTCTGAAATACAGAAAAGCATAAAGAGGATGATCTTATTTGTTTTTCTTTGACACTCCTTACGTTTTTCTATTCCCTATTCTGTCTGCCCAGTTTTTAACCAGCCAATTCTCTATTAATACCTTTTGGAGTTAATTACCACACTGAAAAATGTGGCATATTATGCACTGAGTGTGTCTGAGGACAATGACACAATTTTTCTTTGACACTCCTTATGTTTTTCTATTCCCTATTCTCTCTGCCCAGTTTTTAACCAGCCAATTCTCTATTAATACCTTTTGGAGTTAATTACCACACTGAAATATGTGGCTTATTCTTTGCTGAGTGTGTCTGAGGACAAAGAACAAAAACCAGTCTGCTTCTTCACTTGCTGAATAAAGATTTTTCTTCCCACCTACTTTGCTCCAGCTTCCGGATTTTTCTCATTACAAGTGCATCTACCTCTTTTTTTTCCCCAGTAGCTTACTATTAAAATGAAGATGCAGAAGCCCCACAGGATCTGGATTCTCAGAAACTTACATAACACTTTTGAGAAGAGTGTGTATTTAATTTTCTTCATCTGTCTGCAGCATTGTCAGATACAAGTATTATACTAACCCAAAACAAAGCAGCCCAGGAAAAGGTTGGAAATGTGTTTAGCATCCTGAAAGAGAGTATTAATTTCACACTTTGGAATTAACCCCGATGAGCAGTTGTGAGACACATATACCACTGTATAATTCATCACCTTCACTCTTCCTGTAAATAAAGTGGGTCGAATTCTGACATTGAATTTTAAGTTTGGGTGTCATTAAGGATAAACCCTTGAGCTACAGCAGCCCCCAGGATATAATTGGTTTTGTTATGGTTGCTATGGCATTAAAATTGTACCAAGGTGCCCTTAGCCTCCTCAGTACTATCCTTACACACAGGTTACATGGTAAGAAAGAATAAAAATCCAAAGTTTCCTTCAAAGAGTATTAAACTAGCATAGATTTTTTTTTTAAAGCCTCATCATTCACAAATAATTAATGCACTTTTTTGCATTACAAGCTTTTTTTCTCCCCACATTACCTATTCTTTCCAATGTAGCTCTGGGCTAAATCCAAGTGAGATAGGAAAATAATCCCCAATCCAAATCCCTTTTTTACCTCCTTTATCAAAAGTTTAATGCCTGTATGGGGAGTGGTCCTGGTATGTTGTCTGCACAGTTAAACTGGTGGTTTTTCCCTGTGCAAAAGGTTGGGGTCATCTTCCAGTGGCAGGGGGATTGTGTCAGATCCCGGTGCTACAGGTTACCTCCTGCCCCATTGCATGCAGTGAAATAAACCCCCCCCCAGGTACCTAAACCACCCAGATACTGAAGAGGTAATGAAAGTTAACCCTTCAACCATTAAGGCAGGTTGCCATTCTCATCCCTTCCAGTTGAGATGTCTGAAACTGCAGTCAAAACTCCAAATAGATCTGGGAAAAAAGACCCTAAAATCACCAGATTATTGAACAGATTCTAAAACTGATGTTTTAAAACGTCATCCAGTCTTCAGCTGCTAATGGTAAAGTAAGTACAGTGCTGATAGGAAGTAGAGAAGTCAATCAAAAAAGTAAACTTTGGCACAAAGTTATCTTTAGATGATGAATAGAGTAGATGATGAAGTAGATTAATAGATAAGTCAAATTAGTTTAAGTAAAGGTACATCAGTATTATTGCAGACTTGCCTCTCAGGGAGTTCTAAGGAGGGGATTGTGCCCCTGCACTGGGCACTGGGGAGGCTGCACCTCGAGTGCTGGGCCCAGTTCTGGGCCCCTCACTGCCAGAAGGACATGGAGGGCCTGGAGCGTGTCCAGAGAAGGGCAGCCAGGCTGGGGAAGGGGCTGGAGGGCAAGTCCTATGCGCTCGCCAAGCACAAATTACTGACCCACCCTCCAGCACAGGTTACTCCTGGACAATCTCCTCACATCCTCCCGTGGGGTCCTGCAGACCCTCCTGTCACTAAGACAAAACCCACGGTGACCGTGAGGCTTCCCGGCTCACGCCAGCATCCTTCAGCAGCACGGTGATGTGCTGTGCATGATACTCTGGAAGCATCTGCTGACCTCTCCCTCTCTTTCGGGAGAATCTGGTCCAGAGTAAGCGCTGAGGATGAGCAGATGTTGTAGAAACCTGACCAGCGAGCGCTGCAGCCGCAGGTAAATGTCAGGTGAAAACTTAGCTGTGCCAGGTGAGAAAGCCAAGCTGCCGACCCACGCTCCCGGCGACACACTGAGCTTAGTGACCCCTGGGAGAGGTGCAGTGTGCTGGAGCTGGCTGGAGAGGCTCTGGGGGGGACGTGTGCCCATTCACAAGCTGCAGCACCCTCCGAAAGCAACGCCCAGCTTTCACAACACCAAGTCCACAGGGTGGGCTGGATGGGACAGGGGGTGACGAGGGCATCTCCTGGCGTGCCAGACCACAGAGCTGCTCACAGCTCGATGCTTTCTGCGTGTAAGGTGCAGGTATTTGTGCTCGGCTCTGTTCAAGGTTTCTCACGTTGCTGTTTTATCTCCATTATGCAGCATTGTGTCATCTTGAAAGGTCAGTTGTTTCCACCGTACTGCCCAGCCTGGGGCCCGCAGAGCAGAAACACAGCAGCCCCATAAGAGACGCAGCCCTGCATCCGTAAGAGTGATGCTTGTTAAGCACGTGGGGAAGCGATTGTATGCCCACAGAAAGATGCCAGCGTTTGCTTTACGTGTCATGGAAAGAACGGGTGGCTGAAGAACACTGCTGCAACAGCTGAGGTTTCACACCAGGGAGAGGACAAACCTCTTCTCCGTTTGGGAGAGGTTAGCATGATGGTTCAGCTAGCAGAAATCTAACAAAGGCAAACCTGTGCAAAAATGTGCAATTCTTGAACAAAAAACCGTGATGCTTAACACTGATTTGAAGCTATGCTTATATACACAATGCTGATGAACCCTTGAGGGGTGGGCTCAGGAGAAGGGCTCATGCTCTGTTCAGGGGTGCCCAGGGACAGGACAAGGGGCCGTGGGCACAGGCTGGAGCAGAGGAAGTTCCCCCTGACCCTGAGGAGGAAATTCTGTGCTGGGAGGGTGGCAGAGCCGTGGGCCAGGCTGCCCAGAGAGGATGGGGAGTCTCCCTCCATCTCTGGAGCCATCCCAACCCTGTGATCCTGGGTGTCCTGTGCAGCCTGCTCGAGGGGACCCTGCTCTGGGGGGTGGGACTGGGGATCTCCAGAGGTTCCTGCCAGCCCCCATCATCCCGTGGTTCTGTGATGCTGTACTGTAGTGAAAGTTAATCTGGCACTTGCCCTTGAGCGACCCAGCTGCTTTCACAGCTCTGGCTGCAGAATAAACTGGTTTGGGGTTTAACACAATGGCGATTTATTTATTACCTCCAGTCCTTGTGGTTGGGTGGTTCAGTAGGGGGGATGCTGCCTCTGGGAGATGCATCCTCAGGCTGCAGAGCATCCTGCCCCGCTGGGGAAGTTTCCATGTACAAGCACAGAGCAGCAGGAATCAGGCTGGGGACCACCAGCCACGAATGGTTCACAAAACCCCATGGCAGTGCACGGGGCTAATGGGAGGGACAAGCGGCAGTCACTGACCTCAGCTGCTGGCAAACACGCCTGGCTGTTCACAGAGGAAAGCCTATCCAAACAGAAAGATTGTAAGCAAACAGAGAACAGTTAAATAATCAGCTGCTTTTGCTTTAAGAATGTTTGCTTTAATAATCGAGCAATTAGCCTCATTTGGCAGTGACACGCTGTCTGTAGCACCGAAGCTGAAGCTGTTAACGGAGAGGCTGGGGTACAGGAGCCACACTAATCACAGATTTAATCAGCCAGTAAAAACACAAACCTGGGGCTGGTGCTGAATTGAAACTCTGACCCCTCCAAACAGGAAGATTCCTGGATTTCATCAGCTGGGGGCTGCTCTGCTGCTGGGAAGGACGATCCGGTCCCAAGGGGTTTGGTGCATCCCTACACTGACAGCCAGCAGGGGAAGCCTTGGGCAGGGCACCAGGGCAAGGGCAAATTCCTGGAAATAAGAAGCTGTGGCTCCGTTTGCAAGGGGCAGGCGCTTCTTTTCCAAAGGAAAACAAATCTGCCTGTGAGCACTTATTTCTGGGAGACATCCAATAAACCACACCATGCAGCCACCTCCCCGCCAGCCGCAGGACTGTCCAGTGTCACCCAGTGCCTTTTCTTCCCTGCCTCCTGCTATTATCCCAACACCCTGGCACGACCTGGCAGCTGCTGCTGAAGCAGCTGATGAATGCCCATGGCCTCAAGGAGATGGGCATGAAAACGCCATGGCGTGGAGGTGCAGACCATTGATAATGTGGGAAGCTGGGGAAAAGCTCAAACAAGCATCTCTGTACATCCCTGTGTGAACTGCGATGCGGGTTACACTGAATATTGTGTCCAGTGCTGGGCTCCCTGGGATCAAACAGCCAGGGGTCTCCTGGAGAGAGTCCAGAGGAGGCTACGAAGGGGATGAAGGGCCTGGAGCATCTCCGCTGTGAGGAAAGGCTGAGGGAGCTGGGGCTGTTCAGCCTGGAGAGAAGAGACTGAGAGGGGATCTGATCAATGGGGATCAATAGCTGAAGGGTGGGACACAGGGGACATGGGCAGCCTCTGCTCAGTGTCTGTGGGGACAGGACAAGGGGCGATGGGCTCAAGTTGGAGCACAGGGAGTTCCCCCCAATGTGGGGCAGAACTTCTTCCCGCTGAGGGTGAGGGAGCCCTGGGACAGGCTGCCCAGGGGGTGTGGAGTCTCCTTCTCTGGAGAGATTCCAGCCCCGTCTGGACGCCGCCCTGTGCGCCCTGTCCCAGGGACCCTGCTTTGGCAGGGGGCTGGACCCCAGGGGCTCTGGAGGACCCTTCCAACCCTGACAGCTCTGTGATCCTGTGACACTGTGATACACCGGGCTGGTTGTGGTTTTAAAGGGAGACAGTGCCTCTTATCTTGGGCCAGCTGCTGTGAACTCAGTAAAGGTGTATTGTGGGTGGGGGCTGTGGAGGCAAGTTCTGGGTCCTTGTTTATTGTGTGGAGTTTTCACTCAAGTCATCTGTTAGGTCAGAGAAGTGGAGAGTTTTAGGTGCATGACAGACAGAGAGATGGCTTCCGAGATGCTGCCACTACCATGGGGTGTTTAAAAATCACAGAATCGTGGAGGTTGGAAGGGACCTCAAGAGATCATCGAGTCCAACCCCCAAAATACCTGCCTGGCAAGCAGCAGGAAAACCTGAAGTGGCAAATAAAGTGATGGCTGTGAAGCCAATATCCATACTTGCACAGTAAAGCTGCAGAGGTCAGTGCCCAAACCATGACACCAGCCGCCCTCCTTGCTCCTGAAACAAGCTGACAGCCCATGCCAGGGATGGGCCAGCCAAGATGCCCCTCATCAGCCTCAGGGCAGCCACTGGCCAGGGCAGGGGCAGTGTGAGCAGCTCCAGGCAGGGTAATATTACTTGACACCCTTTAGCTGAGGGGTGCAATCGCAGCTGAACTGTCAGAGACATGAGGAGGCATCACACACGCTCAGCCTCTCCCCTTCCTTCCTACCAACCAGCATCTCCAGCTGCTTTTCCACAGGCACATAAACCTCACTCAAGCTACCAGGGCTGCATAAGAAACCCTGATGCCTGGCCCTCCATCCTGATGCCATTGCTGTGGCCTCTGAGAAAACCACTGGAAGAACTGGCATGAGCTTTTACAACAGCCTCTTCCGCTGGTTCTGCTTGACCAGCCCCTCTGCCTTGCTGGCCACATGGCCAGGAGCTGCTCAGAGGGCAGGAGTGTGTCCTGAGATGGAAATGCTGACGTGTTGGCTTCAAGCGTGCGAATCGTGATGACTGGAGGGACCTGAGACACAGCCAAGGCTCTGCTGGGCCACCGTGGAGGCGGCCAGAGCCAGGAATTCCCTGTTCACAGCATCTTCCCATTTCCTGCCCCAGGAGACACGTCCAAGATCTCTCAGGGGTGTTGCAGACAGCATCCCACAATTTAAAGGAGAACTTGGCCCTAGATTCCCCTTCCCCTCCTTCACTATCCGGCTGTTTCAGTTTAATATGAACACTCTTGGTGATTCAATGACATGTCATCATGCTGAATAGATTGATGTTGATGTAGCTTGAGACAATTAATATAACTTTAATTTGTGTTTTTAAGAATAGGTTAGTTTTGGATTTTAGCAGAATATGGCTGTGACTGTGTGAGCTGCTTTGTGAGAGCAGCTACAAACCTCAGCCAGAACAGGGCAGCAGCCTTGAAGATAAAGAAGTGAAGATGGGGAGTCATCAATAATGAGACCAACGACCAATTGAGAGACAGAGATTATCCTGTTTTCAGCTCAAAGGGGTTCCTGACTGGTTTGTGCAGGGATGTGGTTTTGAGCTCAGGTAACTCTGGAGAAAACCCTAAAGAGCATGTGCTGAGGGAGAGGAGACGTGCAGCCTTCATCCCTGCAGACCCCTGGCAGACCCCCTGAGTGTCCCTGAGCATGCTCTCTCTGGGAGGAGTCAATGGGAATGGCTTCCTGGAAACACTGTGCATAACCCTGGCTTTTCTTAGGAATGATAATGAAGATGTAGAGTTGATCTGTATCAATAGGAGAGATTTGGCTTTAATGGGGGCACACACTGGGAGGAGCGATCGATCCCCTGTGTGCCCAGCGCTGCAATGAAGGATCCCTGCTCCAGAGGCACCAAGGACAGGGAGTTTGGATCCCAGTTTTCTGAGGCATCACTGGGAGACACAGAAAAGTATGTCTTTCCCTCAGCTCTTCCAGCTGCCTCTTTCTTCCATCTGCCACCCGTTCCCATTACAGCTCTTGACTCAGGCTACCGACCTTCTGCAAACCACCAACCAAGAATTACGCTGAGATACTGAGCCACCTCCTTTCAAAAGGACTTTTAAAGATGTTGGGGGGGGTCATAAATGCTGTCACCAAGGGACTGTCACAGCTCTGGTGCTCAGGCAGGTTAGTCTGGGTGGGCTACAGGGACTGATGGTGGAATGAAGGTACACTCAGAAACAAATGCCTTCCTCTAAAGCCGAATCAGATGACGCACGTTAACACGGAGCAAACCAGACCGCTGCAGCCTTGCAAAGCAGCTGGAGCACCCTGGAAACCATGAGGAGCTGCTTGGTATGAAGGGAGCAGAGGAACAGGAGGGGAATGGGCTTGTGAAAGGGCAGAGACTGGCAGGACAAGGGGGATGGGGTGAAGCTGCAGGAGGGAAGGGTGAGAGGAGAGACTGGGGGAAGTTCTGTGCAGAGAGAGTGGTGAGGGGCTGGAAGGGGCTGCCCAGAGAGGGGGTGGGTGCCCCATCCCTGGGGGTGTTCAAGGCCAGGTTGGCTGGGGCCCTGGGCAGCCTTGTGTAGCTCCAGGCCTGGAGGTTGGTGTCCCTGCCTGTGGCAGGGGGTTGGAGCTCTGTGACCCTTGGGGTCCCTGCCAACCCAGACCAGGCTGGGATTCCATGAAGGGTGCAGCCCTGTCAGTGCAGCCCGGGCACTTGCTCGGCGCTGCCGATGACGGGAGACTGAGGCACCTGATTTTCCAGCGCAGTAGCTCCGATCACGGATGGCTGACACTACAGAGCTTGTTTGCTTCTGGGAAACCTCGAGCTGGGAATTGTGTTAAACACGTCAAACGGATGGATTCCCCCCTCTCAAGTCACCCTGGGTAGTAAAGAGGCGTGAGCCCGTGCCTTCTCACTGACCTCGTGCGCTGCTCGCTGAACACTTCGGATGCTCAGCGTGACACAAGACCCAGCTCTTCCCTCCAGCTCTTTTCTGTACCCAACTCCTGGGTAAACAACCCCCAGGAAAGAGGCAAGGCAGCTGTGTGATGATGTTCTTCAGTGTTCTGCTCCTGGAAGACTGCTGGGCTTCGGAGGGAAAGCCTGGGGGAGGAAAAGGAAACTGGAGGCAGAGCCCCACGGAATTACATTGTCAGCAGGAACAAGCACCGTGTCACCCATGACACAGCAAACCCTCCTGCGGCACAGCATGACTCAGCAGCCCCCACCCAGGCGCTGCTGCTGGGCTCTCCCCACAGATAATCGCTCCCTGCCCCCCATGTCCGACCCCGCTCCCCACAGATGGCTCGAGTCCCATGTGTGGCCACCGGCTGCTGCGGCCAGTCTGGCTCTGCCAGCCATGGGGCAGGATGACATCCCTGTCCCCCCTTTTCCAGCTCTCCTGCACACAGGTTTTTTTGGTGCTGATGTCACAGCACAGGGGCTGCTTTCTGCCACCTGTTTAGCCATCACAACAGTAATTTAAAAAGTTGTTTTTCAGAGGAAGAAAACTTGTGTGCAGCTGGGTTCTGGGTTTAAATTGCCTTGGAAATAACCCCACCTCCACCAGTGCTGAAGCAGGTTGCTGAGCCTGTTCCCAGAGCTGTGTGTGGCATCCTCCGAGCCTCTGAGCCCTAACTTTTTCACTGCCCCTGCTTCACGCCGGGGGTGCTGCGACTGGGGAAGGGAATACAGCATCTTACCCCCCCCAGAGTGCCAGGTGGCTGCCTGCATGTGTGACAGCCACGGTTCCTCCTGTGGATCCTGCTTTGCCAAGCCAGAAGAGGTGAAAGCAGTGGCAGCTCTGCATTTTGGACACCTAAGGCACAAGTCTCAGATGCGTTTTCTGCTGGCAGCAACTCAAAACTACCCGGGAGGGGGGAAGATAATTGGGATAAGCAGGTCAGTGCTCTTCTTTTTATGAAGGGAACCCATTTGTTGTCCTTTTTACATTAGAAATGCAGGTTCTTCTAGGTTATAATTTCCTGTCTTAACCTCCAGCAGCATCCCAACAGTGAGGGTGCAGGAGGTAAGAGACTCAAAACAGTGACTTAGAGGGGAAGAGATCTGTACCTACCAATTCAGCCTTGTCCCTGATTTCCTTCCCTGAAATATCTACTCAAAATGTACACAAGCAAGCGATGTTGCAGGAAAGAGTTCTTTGCCAGAGACACAATTCTTCCATCTCCTGCTGAAGTGCTAGCAGTAATTACCCCTTATTGTTCCCCAGTGTTGCTGCAGCGAAGGGAGGCTCAGCCTCTCTGTTTGCTGTGTTCCTGTGTTGGAAAGGAGAAAGATAAACAAAATAAAACAACCTCAGCCATATAATCAGTCTGTTTCTTTAATGGGACTGTAAGAAAACCAAACAAAACAAACAAACAAACAAAAGGAGGAAAACTAGTGTTAGGAAATATGAAAATAATCAGAGGGTTCAGTTAAAATCATGGGTGATACCCAGTTCAGCAGTAAGGAATTTTGCAGGGAAGTGAATATGAATCTACTCAGCTTAATTTCCTTTTCCTCATTTCATAAATGGCAGGGGTTGTACGTGTTGGAAGGATGTCATTAGTGCCCTGAGCTGTTCAGTTTCCAGTTGGTTTCCACCTGCCCACGGGGTGGTGAGGTGTGATGCAGTGTCACACCTCCCATGTCCCCTTCTGTTTGCCTGCTCCCAAAGAATCAAGTGGGAGCAGAGAAATAACAGGGGCCCAGGAACAAGCTGACCTGCGGGGAAGCGATAGGCACTGAAGGGAGGGGAGGAGGGGAGGAGGGGAGGGGAGGGGAGAGGGAGGGGAGGGGAGGGGGAGGGGAGGAGAGAGGAGAGGAGAGAGAGGAGAGAGGAGAGGAGAGGAGAGGAGAGGAGAGGAGGGGAGGGGAGGGGAGGGGAGGGGAGGGGAGGGGAGGAGGAAAAAAGGAAAAGAAAGGAAAGGAAAGGGAAGGGAAGGGAAAGGAAGGGAAGGGATTAAAAACAAAAAAAAAAAGAAGGCAAAGAAGAAGGAAAAGTTTTTTTTAAAATGTAGGGAAAGAAAAAAAGAAAAAAAAAAGGAGCGGGGGAGTTGGTGGGGGTTGTGGGGAGGAAAGAAGGGGGAAAAAAGGCAAAAGCATTCCCAGCCTTGTTTTTTAAGGAACCAGATCACTAGACTTGCAGAGAAGTTTGCAAGAGATAATTCATGGGATAATAGATGACTGTAATTGATGACTGTTCAGGGACCATTAAACCCTTTTCATTTACTACACTATAGGCAAGATTTTAACTCCTCTTTAGATGTACAAAGCCTGTTCGCTGACACACTGAGTCACTAATTGCCTTTAAAGTTTCATTAAAAGCAGATGCCTTGCTAAAGAGCAAATATTAGTCACACTCTGATCAAGGTGCAGCTCGGGTTCTGAGCATGGGCCGGCAGCTCAGCTAATGGTGTGGAAAACAGCTGCTACTGCCCTGATCCCATTCTCCCCCTGCAGTCACAGTTAATGCCGGGACACCTAAAGTGTCTTGTGGAAATGCATCCTCCTGGCTGGGTGATCAGGATGCTGGTACGGGGAGGAGGGGGGCAGGATGGGCCCAAGCAGGAGCCATTCCCATTGAGCTAATTTTCCTCTTTTCTTTTGGGCATCTGCCCACGTGTGTGTGCTACTTAAAATCTGTAAGATTATAGAATCCCAGCCTGGTCTGGGTTGGAAGGGACCCCAAGGGTCACAGAGCTCCAACCCCCTGCCACAGGCAGGGACACCAACCTCCAGGCCTGGAGCTACACAAGGCTGCCCAGGGCCCCATCCAACCTGGCCTTGAACAACCCCAGGGATGGGGCACCCACCCCCTCTCTGGGCAGCCCCTTCCAGCCCCTCACCACTCTCTCTGCACAGAACTTCCCCCAGTCTCTCCTCTCCCCCTTCCCTCCTCCAGCTTCACTCCATCCCCCTTGTCCTGCCAGTCTCTGCCCTTTCACAAGCCCATTCCCCTCCTGTTCCTCTGCTCCCTTTAGGGACGGGAAGGCTGCAATGAGGTCCCCCCACAGCCTTCTCTGCTCCAGGCTGACCCAGCCCAGCTCCCTCAGCCTCTCTCCATAGGGGAGCTGCTCCAGCCCCCTGAGCATCTCCGTGGCTCCTCTGACTCCTCTCCAACAAAAGTTACAGAATGCTTCGGGTTGGAAGGGATCTCAAAGCCCATCTATTCCCAACCCCCTGCCATGGGCAGGGACACCCTCACCAGACCAGGGTGCCCAAAGCCCCATCCAACCCGGCCTTGAACACCTCCAGGGATCCAGGGGCTCCCACAGCCAGATTGAGACTGAAAGGATTTCCACACAAGAAAGGGAGTTAAAATATTACTTTTTCCCCTCAGTTTCCCAGCTTTCAGAATCTTAGTGCTAATTATTCTCATCACTCGCTGCTTTTCCAGACAGAAAATCTGAACATCCGAATACACAGAAGAAAAACAACCTCAGTGTGTTCCATATTTATGCCTTAAGCCCCATGTTGCTCAACTCACCTTTAAAAAACATCAGAACAGACTATTCTTAGGAGATGCCCTTGAAAGCCTCTTCCTGAGAAACAACATTTCTCTGATTTCTATGCTTTTTATTTAAACCTTTAGGTAAGAACAGTGTGGGGAGAAGAAGGAGCAGGAAAGGAAAATCTCCCCAGAAGCTAATATTCTGTTACCAAAACATTTATGTAAACTGCCAGCAAAAGAATACCACAAAGAAAAATAAATCCAACCTGTTTAATTATGAGCTGTTTCCTAGTCTGGCCCTGGATGTCCACAAAAATAAAGCATTAAAACCAACTCTTCTCGTGGTGATTATTCAGGCTGGCGGATGGGTGCCGTAGCTTGCAGTCCTTAGCAACTCTCTTACAGGTGCAATGAATCAAGCAGACTTAAAGGAAAGGTTTGCCATCGACTGACCCTGGTTTAGGTGCTGTAGCTACAAGGAGGCTGGTCTTCATCAAGACCTTACAGAATCTCTCTGGGCCAAACTCCAGCTTTTCTGAAGGAAAATGTGGGTGTTTCGTTCTGTGATTATAAAACAACAACAAAAAAAACCCCCTAAAACCAAATATTTTTCCAGAATTTCTTGATGCAAGCACACATTCACCTGAGCCATCATTTCTTTAGCACAACAAGGTCTCAGTGGACGCTCTGCCAGTAGATGAGTACGGCTGTGCTACACCTCCAGTACCCTCTGGTTTTGGAAACACCAGTTCTGTGTGGTTACCACCCACCATCTCGCTGTTCCCTGTAGCTGGTTTAATTTCTCTTCCAGTGTGAAAAGCTTCCTCCATCACAGGACCTCTCAGGAGAAAGGGCCACTGCAGCAGCCTGGTCCCTTCCCTAAGATCCCCTTGAACACTACAGTAGAAAAAGCAGGTACTTTCAAATTTTTTTAGGTTTTTATTTTTTATGTGAAGGGGTGCAAGATGTTTCTTTGGGCTATTTGCATACCAACCAATTTAAGGATTTATTACTACATAAAAGGAGAGCACAAGTGAGGCCCTCCCAGAAGTGATGTATTTCATGTGTTTCTGCTTAGCCACCTGCACTGCACCAGCTAAACAGCATCAAGGAGCAAACCCAGAGCTGAAACCCTCTCTGTCACATTTAAAGATCCATATTGTCTGCTGAAGGGTCTACGGATGCCCTGCCAGAAGCTCACAAGGCTGTCTGCTTATCCCCAAAAGAATTCATCAAGTTGACTTTACATGCAGAGTACGTAAGTTGTTGGTTTCCATTGACTGTGGAAGGAGGATGTGGAAGGGTTTGGAGGGGAAGGGTCCTGAGGAGAGGCTGAAGCCCCTGGGTTGCTCAGCCTGGAGAAGAGGAGGCTGAGGGGAGACCTCATGGGGTCTGTGGCTGCCTGCCAAGGGGAGCCAAGGGGCAGCACTGATCTCTCTCCTCTCTTTGGGGAGCAGGGACAGAACCCCAGGGAACAGCGTGAAGCTGGGCCAGGGGAGGGTCAGGCTGGGTGTCAGGAAGAGGTTCTGTGCTGAGAGGGGGGTTGGGGCTGGCACAGGCTCCCCAGGGAAGGGGTCACAGGCTGAGCTGGGCTGAGGGCAAGAAGCGTCTGGACGATGCGCTCAGTGCAGCTCTGACTGGGCTGGGCTGTGTGGAGCTGGGAGTTGGGCTCCATGGGCCTTGTGGGTCCCTGGCAGCTCAGGAGGTTCTGTGGTTCAGTGATCCTGGGATACAGAACAGAACATGTAGGGCAGCTCAGAGGAACGAGAAATGATCAGTGCCAGCAAAGCGCTGCCGGGTGCTACCTACAAGGAGAAGGAACTGTTCCTTTCAGCACTCCTCTCCTCCTCTCTGCACAGCATCACGCTCACGGTTTTCATCCTTATTACCAGGAACAAGAGCTGAGGATGGAGAACATGCAGCTCAAAGCATTTTAACAAGCAGCAGCACTCACTCTCTAACACACACAAAACCATCTTTTGCCTGGTACTTACAGGACCTCTCCAAACTGCATTTCACCTTCTGTGACAGCCTGTACATGCAGTAACAGCCCACAAACATCGATGAACACGAGCTGCGTACACAGAATCACAAGGCTGGAAAAGACCTTTAAGATCATCAAGTCCAACCGTTCCCATCCTGAGCTAAACCATATCCCTAAGTACCTCATCTCCCCTTTTTTTAAACACACCCAGGGAAGGTGACTCAACCACCACCCTGGACAGCCTGTGCCAGGCCCTGACAACTCTTTCAGTAAAAAATCTTTTTCTAATATCTAATCTGAACCTGATTATCTGTGCCTCTGAAGCTTTGACTCATATCTGTGCGAGCCATGGGTGCATGCTTGGGATTTGGGCAGAGATCCTTGCCTGCCCACACTGCACAAGGAGGTTTTCCCCTCCCAGCCGCTGCCGGGCCCATCGCTGTGCTGTGTCAGTCACTGCCAGAGTCAACAGCGGCCGTGTCAGTGGTTTCGGTGGTGCCTGTGCTCTGACCTGCCATGGGCTGGGGAAGGTGCAGCCAGGGGAGCATCACCACAGTCATCTGCAGGTTGATGATGAGCTCTCACCCTGCTCATCAGCCCGTTCCTGCCCCATCCATCACCTACTTCCACCCGTCCGCAGGATGACTGTGGTGACTTTTGTGTCTGTGTACAAAATCAGGCGGCTGCTGAACCTGACATATGTCACCGATGGGAGAAAAACCTCTTTGCTGCTGCCTCTGTGTCACTTCTTGGTCTGTGACATGAACTTTGCCCCTTTACAGTGCTGTAAACCCTACACCACAATCCCCAAACCCTTCTCTGCTGCTTTCACCTTGCAGGCAGCATCCCTGCAGCACCGCCTGCCCCGGGGGCACAGCTGACTCAGGATTTTGTATTTCATCCTCTCTCTCTGCCAGGAATATTTGCAGATATTGCCCATGGCTTTGGTTTCTGTTCTTCTCTTCCAAGAAGCCGTCAAAGTCACCGGTAAAGCTTTATCCTGGATTTACCCCAGCCAGCTGGTTTTGAAGACCACAGGATTACAGGCTCTCACTTGACTGTGTTGATAGGAGCTGTTTAAATTTTAAGTGATAAGCTTTGAGGTGAAACCCCTGCTCTGCCTCACTCATTTCACTTGGCTTTTGCATGTTGGCGTCATCTGGTTTGGTTAACAAGTGCCAGCAAATGTCCAGCTGTCTCTTAATTGGGAGTAATAAACCAGCCTCTTACACAGAGCTGATGGCTCCCCGCACCATAATGCCTCTCTGCCAGCCACGGAGCCTCAGGATGGCCAAAAACAGTTTTCCTGCATTATTTCCCTTGGCACTGCCCACAGGACTGAGGCCAAACACAACGGTACCCATGTCGGGCAGGCGGCACATCGCAGAGGAAGGAAGCCTCATCCCGGGGCCAGAGCAGGGGACAGGCAGGTGGGTGTCCATCCTGCTGCCATCCTCCTGCTGGGACAGGCTCCCTGCCAGACAGCCCTGCCAGCCTTTGTTTCCCACCTTTGTAAAAGAAATCCCCTGTGAAGGCCTAAGTTTAGCAGGTGTTTATTTGCACTGCCGTTACTAGCGGTAGTAGCTGGGCAGCACAGCCCGGTACAGTCAGCACCAGGCCCCAGTGGGACCGGTTGTTCTGCGGGGTGCTGCAGCGCAGGGACAGGAATGCGGGTGGTGGAGGGCCGTGTACTGTCTGTGGCATCCTTTTGGGAGCTGCTTTGAGGAAAAGGACATGTTTTATCACAAATAAATTATTACCAGAAACACGGATCTCTCTGTGGCACATCACAGGGAATTACTGGCTTTTCTGGGGTCTCTCACTGCGTTTCTTCCCACTGCAGTTCCCCTCTCGAGCACTGCCATCCCCCCTAACCAACCGTTCTGTTCCCACAAGCTGGGGAGAAAAAGAGATTTCCAACTTGTATTTTCTGTCTACAAAACCTGGAAGTTTACCAGGACTTTCCGTGAGGCAAAACCTCCACCCAAAGCTCCGCTCCTCTTCCCCTCCTAAAAAGGTCTGACCTGGGGACATCTCCCACCTCCTAAGACCCAGAGAGTTTCACATTTAGTTTACCTGGTACTATGTCTAACCAATTAACGTGTTGAGATTTTTCCTGGTAATTATTGTTGTTCCAGATGCTGGCAGAGAAAGAGACAGGCCCTTCAGGGAATAAATGAGGAGAGTTGAAGGGAAGATTTGGCCCACAATACCCTGTCCAGCACTGTAGACTGTATCACAGCCAAGTAAGACAGCTTTAATTGTGTCAGAGTACAGCAACTGTGGGCAAAGCACCTGCCATTGCCAAATCAGTAGGAAATGACATCTCTTACAAATCAGTAGTTCAACTGCAGGCCAAATGATATCAGATGATGTCAACTATTGTCATGTCAGAGCCGTTTTCACAACACGTTCCTTTATTTAACCCATAATTTCCAATCCCAAATGAACTTTCAAAGCAACAAACTTGACTTTGGACACTTGTCCCAATAAATCTGGTGGTGGCTGGAAACCCACCTTACACATCACAGGCCTGATGCCTTCTGCTGGCTGCAGAGCACAAGCCTCACATCAGTATCTCAGAGAAATGGCACGGACTCTTTTTAAGGAAATTATTTGTCCTTTTTTAGGTGGGTTTTTTCCTTTTGGCATGTGCCGCAGTCAGGATGAGGGCTAGAAACAGGTACACCACGAAGATGCCTGGGGGTGTTCAAGGCCAGGTTGGATGGGGCCCTGGGCAGCCTTGTGTTGCTCCAGGCCTGGAGGTTGGTGTCCCTGCCTGTGGCAGGGGGTTGGAGCTCTGTGACCCTTGGGGTCCCTTCCAACCCAGACCAGGCTGGGATTCTGTGATTCTATGCCACCTGAAGCCTTAACCCTAACCCTCTCCATAGTGTTTCTCCCCAGCTAGAAGGAGGAGGCCGGTTGGGGGGTCTGTGGGCCAGGTCTGTCAAAGAGAAGCTGCCAATGTTTTGTTCTCCATTGAAGTTAGATAGACCCTGGTCACGTAGATGTCTCCTCTTGAAGGATATTCTAGAAGTGTCTTTGGTAGTGTGAATTGAGGGCCCAGCTTTTAAGGGAAAGAGGGTTGGTTTCCAAAACACCACTAGCAGATTCCAGTTGCAGTTTTCTCTGCAGTTTGTCCTGCCTTTGCCCAGCTCAAGAAGCATCTTTCCCTTCTGTGGGCCAAGCGCAGACCTCTGGTGCCTGCTACATGAGAGGGCAAGGGGGTGTGAGTGCATGGTGCAGTCGAGTGGAGATGGGGAGGCAGCGTTCCACCCCAAAGACCACTCCTGCTGCTGGTCCTTCAATTATTACACATTGGCACAAATGCCAAATTGGTTTTAGTGTCAAACCAACTGAAGATGCAGCTGCCACAGCACTGCGCACCTTTAGATGAGGTGAGATGCCCACAGGGAGCAGAATCTACCAGGAGGAAGGACTGCAGATTCACAGAGCTGTGGGGGTTGGAAGGGGTCCCCAGAGCCCCTGGGGTCCAACCCCCTGCCAAAGCAGGGTCCCTGGGACAGGGCGCACAGGGTGGCGTCCAGACAGGGCTGGAATCTCTCCAGAGAAGGAGACTCCACACCCCCTGGGCAGCCTGTCCCAGGGCTCCCTCACCCTCAGCAGGAAGAAGTTCTGCCCCACACTGGGGGGGAACTCCCTGTGCCCCAACTTGAGCCCATCGCCCCTTGTCCTGTCCCCACAGACACTGAGCAGAGGCTGCCCATGTCCCCTGTGTCCCACCCTTCAGCTATTGATCCCCATTGATCAGATCCCCTCTCAGTCTCTTCTCTCCAGGCTGAACAGCCCCAGCTCACTCAGCCTTTCCTCACAGGGGAGATGCTCCAGGCCCTTCATCCCCTTCGCAGCCTCCTCTGGACTCTCTCCAGGAGATCCCTGGCTGTTTTATACCATGATGTCTCAGCAGTGGCGAATCTCCCCAAAAGTCACAAGTGAAGAAACACTATTTTAAACGATGAATTTGGCGGCCAAACATTCTCTGCAGGCAGAACTGCGGGAGCGCGGTGCCCTCTAGAGAACTCGTGATGAAACAGGCGATTATATCAGGCCGGAGTGTGCCTGGCACAACCCCGCGCTCATACCGGGCGTCAGATTGCAGTTAAATCACAGAATCACAGGGCTGGAAAAGCCCTTTAAGCTGATGGAGTCCAACCGTCCCTGTCCTGTGCTAAACCAGATCCCTGAGCCCCTCATCTCCCCGCCTGTTAAACACACCCAGGGCCGGGGACTCAGCCCCTCCCTGGGCAGCCTGGGCCAGGCCCTGACAGCTCTGCCAGGGAAGAACTTTGCCCTCCCAGCTGAGCTGACCCTGCCCTGGGGCAGCTTGAGCCCATTGCCCCTTGTCCCATCTCCTGTCCCCTGGCTGAAGAGACCCTCGCCCACCTCTCTGCACCCTCCTGGCAGGGCAGGGGAGGTGGGGAGAAGGTCTCCCCTCAGCCTCCTCTTCTCCAGGCTGAACACCCCCAGCTCCCTCAGCCGCTCCTCAGAGGATTTGCCCTCCAGCCCCTTCCCCAGCCTGGTTGCCCTTCTCTGGACACGCTCCAGGCCCTCCATGTCCTTCTGGCAGTGAGGGGCCCAGAACTGGGCCCAGCACTCGAGATGCGGCCTCCCCAGTGCCCAGTGCAGGGGCACAATCCCCTCCCCAGACCTGCTGGCCACGCTGGGTCTGGCACAAGCCAGGATGCCCTTGGCCTTCCTGGCCACCCAGGCACATTGTGTAATTCTGTGTGATTCTGTGGTCCTGTATCTGGATCATACTCACTCACCCATCAGAAACACCCCTGGGGCTTCTGCACATCAGTCACACCATGCTGGCACGCCAGTTCCTCGTGGAGCTCCCCATCAGTGCTGGCATTCATGGCAGCAGAGCTGACAGTCAGTCAAGGTGTCAGGTGCAGATATTTTCACTCCTGGGTTGACTTAATGGAATTAAAAGCAGGGATTGTATCCGTCCCATGAAAACCTACGGATAGCAGTGAAGGAGCCTGGCTTGTCTGCTCCCTGCAAGGCCAGCCAACTCACCCACCACCTCTCCTGGCTGAGAAAGTGGCTGTTAAGAACTTCCACCTCCTTAGAGGATTTTGTACATCAGTTCTGCTGTGTCAGTTGATCATTAAGAGCATCTTGGAAAGGGTCCAGCTTGCTGCTCAGCAAAGGCTTTATTTAGCACTTGGTCTGTAGCCACATGCATCTACATGACATGGCAAAATGAGAGCTTTGCTTTCAGAAAGCACGTGGGCTTTTGTACATGAAGGCTGCTCCAGCATCATCACAGAGCTCTGTGGCCTCAGAGTCCCCAAGGAACAGCAGATACCAACAGCTAGATCTGCCTGATGTCTTTGCCATGAGTCCGTTTTGCAGTTTTAAACCCTTGGGTTCTGCATCCTTGCCAGTCCCGTGGAGGGATAGTGGGAGGTTTTTTTCCGTAAATAGTTTATTGTGGATCTGTTTAAATGTTCCAAAACAGAGCTACAACCATTTTATCTTGACTGTGCTTTACCAACAGCTACTCAAGTCAAGATATTCTCTGTCCAGAGGATTAAATGATGTATTTCCTCCAGGTTTACTCACCATGGCTGTAAAGCCCCCAGGTCAGCACTGCTTGCCACTAGCTTTGTGCTTTTGTCTTGAACACCAGCTCAGATACTTGCATCTCTGCATCAGAAGATTTCTTATTTCTACAGATTTCTGCTGTTACTCCTACCACTACTCCTGAGGCAAACACAGCACGTGTCTCTCTCTGCACACCTTCTCCCCTCACCTTGAGGAACCCCCAACACCACCAGCATCCTCCCCTGGCTCCCCAGACATTGGCAGAGGGGAATCTCCCCTGACCCGGTGCAGCCTGCATTGCTTGTTGGTGAGGATGAGGAAGGGCTGTGCCTGTGTTGGCGCTGACTCCCAAGACGTACAGCCGAAGACACACATCAAACAAGAGGTTCCTTACGCAGTGTGTTTATCTGACAGCCTACTGCTGAGCCCTTCCCGGATAGCTGCTGATGCACGGGCACCTGGTAGAGACTTTTTTGCACTCCCCAGTGACTTTGTCTCCGTTCTCTCTGAAGGAAATGCCATAGACCATACGGACATATGTTGCAGCACTGTGATGTACGTAGTGAACTGCATTTTGCAGCTGACATATGGACACTGAACGTATTCACAAGGCCTTGGGCAGCTGAACATGCCTCGGGGAAGCACGTCAGGTGAAGATGACAGATGCCTGCACATTAACTATTTTAATTAGACAAAAGCAATCCTTTTCAGCCCAGCAGCTTCCTGACAGAGCAGGAGGAGCCAACAGGCAGACACCTCTGGGATGCTGATGGGTAATGCCAACGCAGGCAGACAAGACCGATGCACCAGGAGCTGCCCTGCATTGATCAGCGTGGGAAAAACAGCAGTAAGGAGATGTACAGTGTGTGTGTGTCTCCAACAGCCTGGTTCAGCTCCAGGCACCGGAGAGGTTTGAGAGACCTCAGCCCCCTTGGCCAGTGCCCGCTCCCGTTGGCCAACATCCACGAGGTGGAGCTCCAAGCGTGACGATGAGCCCTGCAAGGCCCTTCCCATCATCTTCCTTCCCATCATCTTCCTCCCCACGCCGGCTCCTTCCTCTTCCCTCCCACGGAGCTGCAGACCTGTGGCTGGGTCATCAGCGTTCTTATCAAACGAGCGCTTATTTCCCCAGGAGGCCGGTGGTTTTCCTTTCCGACTGTTTCTCTGGCTGTAGCTAGCACGGGTTTGCACTCTCATTCAATCACCAGACCTCTCCAGCACAGCACACAAACCCGAAAAGCCTTGCTAGGATAATGGGGGATAATTGTCAACAAATAGGACCAGGTCAGCTTCAGTTTTGCAGTGAAAAGCTGCAGAAAGCAGAGATTATTGGTGAAGTCGGGTGGTGGATAATGGCCGTTAATGGCAACTGGCTCAGGCAGAGTGCCAATTCAAGTGTTTCCCTGAAAACACCTCGTCAATTTCTGTGATGCTGGCAGGAAAATAAATGTCCTTCCGGCAGCCCCAGCACAAACAGCTCGTGGTGAGTATAGAGGATCAGAAATAAAATGAACAATTAGGGTAACCTCACACACCTTCGCAAGGGACAGCTTGTTCAGGAGATGGTTTTGCTTGTTTTTCTCATACAGTTGACAGCAGCAGTGCTGATACCACCCGAGCCAAGCCCGAAAGTGTCACAGATTCACAGGGGTGGGAAGGGCCCCCCAGAGCCCCTGGGGTCCAGCCCCCTGCCAAAGCAGGGTCCCTGGGACAGGGCGCACAGGGCGGCGTCCAGACGGGGCTGGAATCTCTCCAGAGAAGGAGACTCCACACCCCCTGGGCAGCCTGTCCCAGGGCTCCCTCACCCTCAGCAGGAAGAAGTTCTGCCCCACATTGGGGGGGAACTCCCTGTGCTCCAACTTGAGCCCATCGCCCCTTGTCCTGTCCCCACAGACACTGAGCAGAGGCTGCCCATGTCCCCTGTGTCCCACCCTTCAGCTGTTGATCCCCATTGATCAGATCCCCTCTCAGTCTCTTCTCTCCAGGCTGAACAGCCCCAGCTCACTCAGCCTTTCCTCACAGGGGAGATGCTCCAGTCCAAAATAAAAGCCAGTTTGATCAGAGTTCTTTTGAAACCTGGTAGGTAGTTGCCATCCCGCACCGTTCTGGCACCCCTCACACATCCCTGCTACTAACAATCATTTCAGTAAAGCCCCCTGCAGGCTGCTGGGGACGCTGAGCATCAGCCCAGCACCCGGCGGTGCTGGCAGGGCCCTGCTCACCCTGAGGCCCCTGCTCCTCCTGCTGCCCTGCGTGCTGGTGTACACCCCATCGGAGGTGCCTGAATTCTTCTGCTGATGTTTGGGCAAAGGTGATGATTTTCCTACTGTTCTTTCGATGAGCGACTCCTTCAGCTGGAGCAGCCACGGTGTGTCTGTCGCTGGGCTTCGACCTCCCGTTGCGGAGCAGGGACTGCCCGAAGGACGGCAGCGCCGTAGCTGGTGAGGCCGTGGTGGTGCTGGCAGGGTGATGTCCCCACCGGGGCTCTGCACTCAGGCTGCTCATTCACTTCCATTGCCAGCTGCAGGACAAGGTTACGGCTTGTGCCAGCCTGTTGCAGGACGGCCAGTTTTGACCCCTGGACAAGACCTGCTGCCTCACATGCCCTCTCTCCTTCTCCTACCTCAAGACCTCTGCTCCTCAGATGGAGTTTAAACCCTCACAAGTCCTGCTGCGGGGTCCTGACCTCCTCACTGGATGCCCTGACTCCCCTCCCTTCTCCAGGGATGATGCATCAGTACTGTAGCCCCAGCTGGAGTCCTGTCTCCACAGCAGGGGCCCCAGTACTGATGCATCATCCCCCCTCCCTTCTCCCTGATTCCAGGTGCTTTGCTTTCAAGGCTGGTTTCTGGCCAGAGAAGGGTAGCTCGCACCTCAACAGCTCCTGCAGAAGCCTGAGACAGTCTACAGGGACCTGATTCACTTCTTGTTCCAGCCTGGCTTTTGATCCTGCTGGACCCTGGCTGGATGTCCTCAGCAGAATGTGTTCAGGCATCTCTGCAGTGCAAGCTCACCCTGTGCAGGTGTAAAGTTTTGGGAAGCAGAGCACCAGAAACACGTACCTCTGACCTCCCAGAGCTGCACAGAGCACGACTAGAAAACTAAGGAAGGGCTGAAAGAGCCTCCACCAAAACCCAAAATGAAGTCAGCTTGATGGGACGTTGGGGAAGGAAAGCAAAAAGTTAAAGGTGTGAGCATAAGAGGTAGTTGTGTTTCTCACACCTCTACTCGAACCCTACATCATGTAAGACACTGTGTCAGGATTGAGACAGGCAAAGTACCTTCCAACTGCACACTCACACTATGTGTTCACACCTGAAGAATGTTCCTTGAATTTGGAGAAGAGGAGGCTGAGGGGAGACCTTCTCCCCGCCTCCCCTGCCCTGCCAGGAGGGTGCAGAGAGGTGGGCGAGGGTCTCTTCAGCCAGGGGACAGGAGATGGGACAAGGGGCAATGGGCTCAAGCTGCCCCAGGGCAGGGTCAGCTCAGCTGGGAGGGCAAAGTTCTTCCCTGGCAGAGCTGTCAGGGCCTGGCCCAGGCTGCCCAGGGAGGGGCTGAGTCACCTTCCCTGGGTGTGTTCAAAAAAAGGGTAGATGAGGTATTTGGGATCTGGTTCAGTTTAGGATGAGAATGGTTGGACTTGAAGATCTTAAAGCTCTTTTCCAACCTTGTGCTTCTGTGATTCTGTCATTTCAGTGTTGCTCAGTGATGTTGAAGCCACGGTACTGAGAAGCTGCCCTGGGCTGCTGTTTCTGAAGCCCGTGGCCTCTTCCCCTCCCACACCTGTACCCACACCCACGATGTCTATGTCGATGCCGGCAGGCTGGCAGGCCAGGCACATCTCAGTGAGAAAAGAGCTCCCTTCCCCACACGCACCAGGGAGATTGGGGTAGATGTCCCAAAGACCCACAGCAGACGTTTAATCCCCACCAGTGCAGCTGAGGAGTTCTGGACAAGCTGGGCCAGGGTCGGGGGGGACAGGTGATGAGAAGGACCTGGGTGTCATGGGGGGTGAGAAGCTTCTCCTGAGCCAGCAGTGAGCTCTGGCAGCTGGGAAGGGCGATGGGATCCTGGGCTCCATCAGCAGAGGGGTGGCAGCAGGGACAGGGAGGGGATTGTCCCTCTCTGCTCTGCCCTCGGGAGGCCCCAGCTGGAGTCCTGTGTCCAGAGCTGGGGCCCCAGTACAAGGAAGATGTGGGGCTGGTGGAGAGGGGTCAGAGGAGCCACGGAGATGCTCAGAGGGCTGGAGCAGCTCCCCTACGGAGAGAGGCTGAGGGAGCTGGGCTGGGTCAGCCTGGAGCAGAGAAGGCTGTGGGGGGACCTCACTGCAGCCTTCCCATCCCTGAAGGGAGCAGAGGAACAGGAGGGGAATGGGCTTGTGAAAGGGCAGAGACTGGCAGGACAAGGGGGATGGAGTGAAGCTGGAGGAGGGAAGGGGGAGAGGAGAGACTGGGGGGAAGTTCTGTGCAGAGAGAGTGGTGAGGGGCTGGAAGGGGCTGCCCAGGGAGGGGGTGGGTGCCCCGTCCCTGGGGGTGTTCAAGGCCAGGTTGGATGGGGCCCTGGGCAGCCTTGTGCAGCTCCAGGCCTGGAGGTTGGTGTCCCTGCCTGTGGCAGGGGGTTGGAGCTCTGTGACCCTTGGGGTCCCTCCCAACCCAGACCAGTCTATGATTCATTCTATGATTCTATGATGCTTCCTAAGCAGCACAGGACAGAATAAGGGGTTTATCCCCATCACAGGCACACACCTCTGCTTCGTACCTGAGGTTGGGCTGAGCAGAGCCCCCCAGGAGCTGATGCTCCTGTAAAACAAGGGTATTTTGGGCTGCTCCCACATGCAACCAACCGCTCAGAGAGGAGGGATGGGTAAGAGGTTGGTGAGTTAAAGGGCAACATCTTCCTTTCAGACAGATGAAGCCATGTTGCCATGGAGGAGTCGCTTTTCTTGTTGTTTTTAGTTCAGGTTTCAGTGCCTCAGCCTCAGGTCTGAGCAGAGGAGGGCTCTACTGGCTCGACCCCTCGCTGCCAAGGAACTGAGCTGCCCCAAGGGCTCTTCATGTCTTCTCCAGGAGTATGCACCTTAAAAGGATGTATTTATTCTGTGTGTTCTGATACAAACAGATTTAAAAGTGGGATTCCCGAGTGTTTCAAGGCTGAGTTCCTGTTGTTGGCACCAGGTCAGGCTGGGAAAAGGACCTGCAAGTCCTCCCATCTTGGGGAGCTGCAGCACCAGGGTGTCTTGCTTCCCATCTGCCTCCAATGAGACAGACAGCCTGCTCTGACTCCGAAGCACCAACCTGACCCCTTCACTGTGGCTGTGAGTGGCAGCTTGTCGAGATACAGACTTGGGCCATGCTCATCCCACTCACCAGATCATAGAATCACAAGATCATTGAATTTTTAAGGTTGCAAAGCCTTCCACATCGTCAAGTCCAGCCACCATGTCAGCTAAGCCATGTCCTCGAGTGCCATGTCTACACGTGTTTCTTTTACCCCTCCAGGGATGGTGACACAACCAGCCCTCTGGCCAGCCTGGTCCAACACCTGACCACTCTTTCAGTGAAGACATTTTTTCTAATCTCCAACCTAAACCTCCCCTGGCACAACTTGAGACTATTTCCACTTGTGCTATTGCTGGTTACTTAGGAGATGGGACCAACCTCCAGCTCACCACAACCTCCCTTCAGGTAGCTGTGGAGAACGATCAGATCTCTCAGCCTCCTCTTCTCCAGGCTGAACACCCCCAGCTCCCTCAGCCGCTCCTCACAGGATTTGCCCTCCAGCCCCTTCCCCAGCCTGGCTGCCCTTCTCTGGACACGCTCCAGGCCCTCCATGTCCTTCTGGCAGTGAGGGGCCCAGAACTGGGCCCAGCACTCGAGGTGCGGCCTCCCCAGTGCCCAGTGCAGGGGACGGTCACTGCCCTGGTCCTGCTTGCCACACCACTGCTGACACCAGCCAGGATGCCATTGGCCTTCTTGACCCCCCCAGGCACACTGCTGGCTCATGTCCTTTCCTGCTGGGCAGCTCTCCTGCCACTCTTCCTTCTGTGCATAGGAACTGCTGGTGCAGCTCTTCTCACTCCCAAACTTTGGCCCAGGCAACACAAAAGCCACAGCAGGAACAGCAGCATTTCCTGGCTTTGAGTGTAGATACAGGGAAATGGGGGTGTCAGCTTTTTGAGGAGTGTTTGCTTATTAATTTGAGTTGATTTTACTTATTGATTGGAGTTTTGCAAGGAGGGTTTGTGATCTGGTCTGGGAACTTCTCAGTGCCAAGTCCCAGAGTCTCTGACCAGCACTGAGCACCTCCCACTAGACCAAGATTAAGTGGCTTTGCTCCCCAGCAGTGTGATTTCAAGCTAAACCCTCTCTGTGACTTTCTGCTCAGTGCAAAGACCCCGAGACACCCAGCCTCTCTACCCTGATTCTCCTTCCATCTCTAATTTGAGCACTGTGGGTTTTGCCTCAGGAGCTGGCTGATAAGAGATCAAGCTGCTGAGCATTCAACATGCAAACTCCTACAATCCAGCCCTAATTTGACCAATTTATAACCATCTTGTTTTCATGATAATTTCTCTCCCTACCAGCTAATTAACTAAGAACTAAACAAGTCATTGGTTTTCCTACAGGATTCAGTACAGCCCTCTGGAAGGAGATGCTTTTATCTGGCACGGTTTCTTTGAAGGATGTGTTGAGTGTGATGGGGCATGTCATCGCTGAGCTGCAGCGTAGGGGTGAGCCATCACAGGCAGACAAAACAACTGCTTCTCAAATTCTCAGTAACTGGGTCTTGCTATGGGTACAAAGCTCGTGCATTTTGCACAGAACAGTGGGTGTCAGTTTTCTGTTTGTTTTGCTCCTGACTGTTGACAGATGTGCTTAACAACAGCAGCATTTTTCACCTAATTCATAGAATCACAGAATCCCAGAATGGTTTGGGCTGGACAGGACCTCAAAGCCCATCTAGTTCCAAACCCCTGCCACGGGCAGGGGCACCCTCACCAATTTATAACTATCTCATTTTCATTATAATTTCTCTCCCTACCAGCTAATTAACTAAGAACAAAACAAGTCATTGGTTTTCTTACAGAATTCAGAGCAGGTCCAGGGTGCCCAAAGCCCCATCCAACCCGGCCTTGAACACCTCCAGGGATCCAGGGGCTCCCACATCCTCTCTGGGCACCCTGTGCCAGGGCCTCACCCCCTCAGAGTAAAGAATTCCTTCCCAACATCTAACCTACCCCTGCCCTCTGTCAGCTTGCAGCCATCGCCCCGTGTCCTGTCCCTGCCCTCCCTGGTGACAGCCCCTCTGCCACGTTCCTGTAGGACCCTTTAAGTGTTGGTAGGCCACAATTAGGCCTCCTGGAGCCTTCTCTTCTCCAGGCTGAACCAGCCCAGCTCTCCAGCTTCCCAGCAGAGGGGTTCCAGCCCCTGATCATCTCCATGGCCTCCTCTGTCCTCGCTCCAACAACTCCATGTCTTTCCTGTACTGGGGACGCCAGAGCTGGAGGCAGCGCTGCAGGGAGGCCTCCCCGGAGCGGAGCAGAGGGGCAGAGGACAGAGTAGAGTGGCATACTATTCCATGTACAGAAAACTTCCAGAGATCTCTAGTTCTCCTTATTGATTAGACTGGTTTTGATATACCTGGATGAAGTTCTAAGAAGGTAATCTAATAATAGTTCGGAGAGATCCCCTGTATAGGAAGAACAAGTTTCAGAGCAGAGCAAAGAAGTTACTAGTACCATCTTCATGCCGGCCACATTAGTCAGCAAAACAGTTTTTTGATCCAATAAAAGTATGTTAATACATGCAAGGATGACATTTTTTATGCTTTGAAAATACAGCTCAAAGGACAAGCATGCTTTGTGTATGTAAGGTATAGAAACAGCAGTTCCTCCACACCCCGTTATCCAGACAAAATTTCCCCCTCTGTCATGCAAATAGCCTTTCACTTCAACTGCAGACTGATTCGTTAAAGCATTTGAAAGTTTAGCACCAACACAGCCAGATAATTGCAAATAAATACAGAATTATGTCATTGATGCAAGTGTGATTCACTTTCAGGCTTTTCTACACAGTAAGGAATGGGGCACCAGCACCCAGGGAAAAGGGAAAAATGTTTCAGCTGGCAGGAGACTTGTTGGTCTTAGGGAAATACAGAAGGATTCAATAAATCATGGTACCTATGCACCAAAAGAAGTCGGGAGGAACACTTCATGCAGCTCATGGTAAGGCAGCCATCACCCTCACTGTAAGGTCACGCTTTAATTGGAAACTAAACATATGGTCTCAGAGAGCCAAAGGAAAACGTGTGAGGCTACAGAGCAATTCTTTCCAAAGGTCACAAGGCAACAGGAAAATTAAAAAATACATTTTTCCATTCTTCACAGTAATATTGTTTTTTTTCCTCCATTTAACTGACGGCAAAATTGAGACTACTATTGAAGTTACATGCTGCAATTATTACATCAATAGATAAGATGATTCAGTAAATAAAAAGAGCAAGAGGTTTTCATGCTATTAGTGATTTATCATTGACTATTTCAAGCTTTTATCAAGTAGTGGTAATCAACCTTTATTTGCTTAATAAATTCTTATCCCAAAGTGTTGATTTTATCAAAATTACCTCCTCGGTAAAGGGTGTAATTTTCCAGTGGTAAAATGAAGGATGTTCTCAATACGGGTAATTGTCCAATTATTTTGTACAATCTCTGTGTTTTAACAAGCTCGGTGAGCTTCAAGGCAGCCCAAGCACTCGGCGGGGTTTGTAAGCATGCTAAATAGGAAGGCACCTGGCAGAGCTTTAATTATACACAGTCTTCTTGCTAACAAGGAAAATCAGACCCGAGCGTGGGTTTTTCTCCTCGCTGAGCGTGAAAAAGACATCGCCTCTTAACACACCGGAACCCAAACCAAACATCATTCAACCCGCTTTCCACTCCAAAAAACACCTTATCTACCGGCACCAACCACACCACGAAATCAGGGGGAGTGAAAAGAGCCCCAGGTAGTTCAGCTACTGCCAAAAATGACGTGGCACAAAGCTAAAACTGGGTGTGTGGTGATGCCTTGGAAAGCCGGGATCCGAACTCCCTGTCCTTGGTGCCTCTGGAGCAGGGATCCTTCATGGCAGCGCTGGGCACACAGGGGATCGATCGCTCCTCCCAGTGTGTGCCCCCATTAAAGCCAAATCTCTCCTATTGATACAGATCAACTCTACATCTTCATTATCATTCCTAAGAAAAGCCAGGGTTATGCACAGTGTTTCCAGGAAGCCATTCCCATTGACTCCTCCCAGAGAGAGCATGCTCAGGGACACTCAGGGGGTCTGCCAGGGGTCTGCAGGGATGAAGGCTGCACGTCTCCTCTCCCTCAGCACATGCTCTTTAGGGTTTTCTCCAGAGTTACCAAAACACATACAGAATCACAGAATCACAGGGCTGGAAAAGCCCTTTAAGCTGATGGAGTCCAACCGTCCCTGTCCTGTGCTAAACCAGATCCCTGAGCCCCTCATCTCCCCCCCTGTTAAACACACCCAGGGCCGGGGACTCAGCCCCTCCCTGGGCAGCCTGGGCCAGGCCCTGACAGCTCTGCCAGGGAAGAACTTTGCCCTCCCAGCTGAGCTGACCCTGCCCTGGGGCAGCTTGAGCCCATTGCCCCTTGTCCCACCTCCCGTCCCCTGGCTGAAGAGACCCTCGCCCACCTCTCTGCACCCTCCTGGCAGGTAGTTGTAGGTGAGTTCCTGAGCTCAAAAACACATCCCTGCACAAACCAGTCAGGAACCCCTCTGAGCTGAAAACAGGATAAACTCTGTCTCTTAATTGGTTGTTGGCCTAATTATTTATGAGTCCCCATCTTCACTTCTTTATCTTCAAGGCTGTTCCACTGTCATGGCTAAATAAATTTTGTAACTGCTTTCACGAAGGAGCTAACACAGTTACAGCCATATTCTGCTAAAATCCAAACCAACTCTGTTTTTAAACATGAAAATTAAAGTTATATTAATTGTCTCTTAAGCTACATCTACATCAATCTATTCAGCATGATTACACTTCATTGAATCAGCAGTACCCCTCAGAGGCTGTTCCCGTGTGAATACCCGTGTGCCAGTGGAGACACCATCCCGGACAGGCTGCATTCCCCCCAGCGGGAGGAAGGCTCCTGCTTTGCTGTGCTTGCAGCACGGTCGCTCCCATCAGAGTAGCTGCCAGCGAGTCCAGCAGCGACAGGATGAGGAAGGAAAGGGATGGTTATTTTCCAATGGTAAGATGAAGGATGATCTCAGTACCGGTTATTGCAGCTGGCAGTAACCATCTTCAGAGCTGTGAGCACTGGGATGTCCACATGCACAGACCCGACCTCCCCCACTTGCCTGTTCATAGGATCCCAGCCTGGTCTGCGTTGGGAGGGACCCCAAGGGTCACAGAGCTCCAACCCCCTGTCACAGGCAGGGCCACCAACCTCCAGGCCTGGAGCTACACAAGGCTGCCCAGGGCCCCATCCAACCTGGCCTTGAACACCCCCAGGGACGGGGCACCCACCCCCTCTCTGGGCAGCCCCTTCCAGCCCCTCACCACTCTCTCTGCACAGAACTTCCCCCAGTCTCTCCTCTCCCCCTTCCCTCCTCCAGCTTCACTCCATCCCCCTTGTCCTGCCAGTCTCTGCCCTTTCACAAGCCCATTCCCCTCCTGTTCCTCTGCTCCCTTCAGGGACTGGAAGGCTGCAGTGAGGTCCCCCCACAGCCTTCTCTGCTCCAGGCTGAACCAGCCCAGCTCCCTCAGCCTCTCTCTGTAGGGGAGCTGCTCCAGCCCTCTGAGCATCTCCGTGGCTCCTCTGACCCCTCTCCAACAGTTCTACATCTCATCCACTGGCACATTCCTACGCTTTCTCCACCTCCCAGCTTTTTATTTGTATATTTGGTTGGTTTTGTTTCCCTGCAGTTACCTGGAGCTGTAAAGAACACGTCTAAGGGTTTGCTGGGGACCATGCTGGCAAATGAACAGCCACCCAAAACACATGTTTTCCTCTACTCCTGTGCTTCTGTCCAAACATTACACCTGCAGCATGAGGCACTTAAGAAACACTATGCCATACCAGATCTACTGGAGTAGATGAATCTTAGTGCACAAGTAAAACACAGAAGTAAAACGCAGCTCACAGACGGGGCTTTGTGCCACCAGAGAGTTCTATGCCCAAACCCCCCCCATGCAGAGAGAAACAAGTGTTGCCCGATGCTTATTGGCTTCCTTGTTTTGGAAGAATCACCAAAGGGCAAAGTGGGAGGAGAGCAAAAACCAACCAGATTTTGGCTGCAGTGAAATACCTGACAGACTAATGAAATTTTCTTCTTGATAAATTAATGTAAGCCCAGCTGGGAAGGACCTCTCTCATTTTAAAGTTGGCTGGAAGACTAAACAGAATGGTAAGTGACAGTGCAGCAAACTGGGGAGGGTTTGTTTAATACGACAGCAAAGGGATAGGTGTCAGGGCTCGTTCTATTTAACATCCTCATTAACGGCCCAGAAGAAGAAACGAGCGGCGTGTAATGAGATTTGATACTTGGGAGGATTAGAGGGAGCTGGCGAGAGCTGCAGATTAATGCAGAGGAGCAGGCACCAGCATCACAGGCATCGAGCAGCAAAAGGCACAAAGCACATGGGTGGAAAGCTAATTTAATGAAGAGGAAACTGCAGCCAGAGGAAACATCCCTTTGGTGAGAGGAAACAGAGGGAGCAGTAACATGGGAAGCAGTTTCAGCAGGAGAGGAGACGAGTTATTACAGAATCACAGACTCACAGACTCACAGAATCACAGGGGCTGGAAGGGCCCTCCAGAGCCCCTGGGGTCCAACCCCCTGCCAAAGCAGGGTCCCTGGGACAGGGTGCACAGGGCAGCGTCCAGACGGGGCTGGAATCTCTCCAGAGAAGGAGACTCCACACCCCCTGGGCAGCCTGTCCCAGGGCTCCCTCACCCTCACTGGGAAGAAGTTCTGCCCCACACTGGGGGGGAACTCCCTGTGCTCCAACTTGAGCCCATCGCCCCTTGTCCTGTGCCCACAGACACTGAGCAGAGGCTGCCCATGTCCCCTGTGTCCCACCCTTCAGCTATTGATCCCCATTGATCAGCTCCCCTCTCAGTCTCTTCTCTCCAGGCTGAACAGCCCCAGCTCACTCAGCCTTTCCTCACAGGGGAGATGCTCCAGGCCCTTCATCCCCTTCGCAGCCTCCTCTGGACTCTCTCCAGGAGATCCCTGGCTGTTTGATCCCAGGGAGCCCAGCACTGGACACAACACTCCAGGTGGGGCCTGACCAGGGCAGAGCAGAGGGGGAGGATCCCCTCCTGTGACCTGCTGCCCACACTCCTCTTGATGCACCCAGGATCCCATTGGCTCTCTCAGTCCCCAGGGCACACTGCTGGCTCATGGCCACCCTGTCACCCACCAGCACCCCCAGGTCCTTCTCTGCAGAGCTCCTCTCCAGCAGCTCACCCCCAGTTTCCTATCAATCAGGGTGACGTGTAGGGCTGCGTCGCCCAGCCGAGAGCTCAGCCGCCTCCACGTCTCAGCACCATTTCAGAGAGCATCACTGCCCTTGGCTGATCCATCCTGCCCATCGCTGTCACTGCCAGGCCTCGGAAGAGGGGAATAAAAGTGGTGGAGAAGGACCAGTCTCTGGGAAAAGCCTGGAAGCGCTGCAGCTCCACCACAAGCACACCTTGGCAGAGCCACAGCTTGGAAAGGGTCAGTGGCAGGCACGGCCATCACATCCAAGGAGGAGTGGGAAGGCAAAGCGCTGTTCAGCGGACTGAAACCATGGCTTCATCCACCCAGCAAGGGAGGTGAGCATGGAAAAGCACTGCTGTGCATCCACATCCTACCTCAATCTATAAAAACCATAAATAACATTTTCGTCTGGCCGAGGGGCTTCTGAGCAGCCTATTTGTTGGTGGCAGCAGCTGGGCCATGCCTAGAATAACCCCAAACCAGAAAGTTTCTGAACGTCAGGGACACAGATGGCACAGCAAGCTACTGAACATGCGATGTGCCTGGAGATGACTCAGCCTTCCCCTCTTCCAGGGTAAACAAAAGGTGATCCTGCCTCTCCTGCACTACTTTTCTGCTTAGCTGAAGTGGTAGTGCTCATCCTTCTCCTGCCCGTCTGCAGGCTGGACAAACAAAAGCCTAGGATGGATGTTGGGATGAGGGAGCTGTGGCTGGAGGGTCTGCCCTCCAGCTGCTGCTTAAGAATGAGCATGAAACAGCATCGCTGAAGGAAAAGTAATGCTTCCCAAGAGAGGAGTCAGGGGTGCTCATCTGTATAAGGTTTATATTGTTTTATATAGAGATACATACAGAATCACAGAATCACAGGGTTGGAAAAGCCCTTAAAGTTCACCGAGTCCACCCGTCCCTGTCCTGTGCTAAACCAGATCCCTGAGCCCCTCATCTCCCCCCTGTTAAACACACCCAGGGCCGGGGACTCAGCCCCTCCCTGGGCAGCCTGGGCCAGGCCCTGACAGCTCTGCCAGGGAAGAACTTTGCCCTCCCAGCTGAGCTGACCCTGCCCTGGGGCAGCTTGAGCCCATTGCCCCTTGTCCCATCTCCTGTCCCCTGGCTGAAGAGACCCTCGCCCACCTCTCTGCACCCTCCTGGCAGGGCAGGGGAGGTGGGGAGAAGGTCTCCCCTCAGCCTCCTCTTCTCCAGGCTGAACACCCCCAGCTCCCTCAGCCGCTCCTCAGAGGATTTGCCCTCCAGCCCCTTCCCCAGCCTGGCTGCCCTTCTCTGGACACGCTCCAGGCCCTCCATGTCCTTCTGGCAGTGAGGGGCCCAGAACTGGGCCCAGCACTCGAGGTGCGGCCTCCCCAGTGCCCAGTGCAGGGGCACAATCCCCTCCCCAGACCTGCTGGCCACGCTGGCTCTGGCACAAGCCAGGATGCCCTTGGCCTTCCTGGCCCCCCGGGCACACTGCTGGCTTGTGTTCAGTCACAGTCACCCAGCACCCCCACGTCCTTCTCTGCCTGACAGCTCTCCAGACAGTCTCCCCCAGCCTGTAGCTCTGCCTGGGGTTGTTCTGTAATATGTGCAGGATTCTGCCCTTGGCCTTGTTAAACCTCATCCCCTTGGTCTCAGCTCATCAGTTCAGTCTGTTCAGGTCTCTAATGTTTGTATATCTATGTTACCAGTAATTCTAGAGGAGGATGACCGTTAACATCAGGCTGTGTAGTCCTGTTTCATATCTCACAACTCTTGGCTAATTTACAGCTTTCCAGTCCTGAGGATGTCCTGATTTCAGGTCAGTCCCAGTCTGCAGCCTGTGCTGGTACCTGCAAGTGAACTGATCCCTGTGTTATGGGACCTGCGCAGCTCGTGCACCATGTGTCGATGCTAATGAGAATGAAACTAACGAGATACTCTGCTTCATCATTGATTTCACCCCACCAGCAACCTGAAACTCAACCAGGAAACCTGCCCAGCGCAGGTGAAGTCCTGGCTGGCTGCAGGTAGGGTGGAGATCAGCAGGCAGAAATGACTCCTTACATGGGCATTTTGACAGGAGGCTTTAGGCTGGGCAGGGCCGGGCCCAGGTGAGGTACCATCCTGCTTCTGTCCATGCCGCCTGGGTTACTCTGGGTTTCACAGGTCATTCAACCTTTACCAGGTTAGGGATAAAGATGCTTTGTGCTAAATTCTGGTTCATCATGGGAGCAGCTCCTTGCAGCTAGCCTCTAATGGAAAATCACCCTGAAGCGCTCACTGAGGGCTGAGGGCAAGGAGGACGCCTCCTGAAGCAAAAAAAGGTTGTTCTTTATTAAATGTATAAAGCCTGTGTGGCTGTTAACTCTTCTTTGTGATCCGGCTCCCTGAGCAGAGGAGTGGCAGCAGCGCTGCCTGAGGAAAACAAAGAGCAGGAGCCGATGAGCTCAGTTTGTGACTCAGGAAAGGACAGGCTGATCCGGCCCTGTCAGGGGACAGGGTGAGCTAGACATCAGCTTCTCTCCTTTCATTTTTTTTAAGTGCAAGGTGCAATGCAGTAAATTAAATCTCTTCCCCTTCTGCTGTTACTTCCACCCACGCCAAGAAACTAATTGTGTGACTGTGCACAACGTAGAGGCAGGCAAACCGAAGGCATGTGCAGGCCGAGCCCTGGCTCTGTGCTGATGGAAGATGGCGACACCGGGCTTAGTGTCTAATCCCAGAGCTACACTTCACAATCCACACAGGGATGGGCCGTTCCAGAGAGATATGATATGGGCAGGGAGGTAAAAAGCGATCTGGAGGGATGTTGGGTACTCAGGTGCCATTGAAAAGTGAAGGAAGCTGGGCCGTGACTTCCTTCTGGTGCCTTTTCAAGTCTCCTTGCGGGCATGGCCTCACCAGAACAGCATATCATGGTGGTGCTTGAGATGGGTGTGTGTGGGGGGTGATGCTCAAGATGGGTGTGTGTGGGTGATGTTTGAGATGGGTGTGTGGGGGTGATGATGTTTGAGAGGGGTGCGTGGGGGGCTTTGGGCAGTGCAACAGGCCAAGCTGACACAACTGCCACAGGCTCTGCTGCAGAAAGTCAGTGTGAGGTCCCCAACCTGTGCACCTCGCAGGGAAGCACAGGTTGGGGAACCCTCCTGAAAATGGGTAACAGCTTAGACCCTCCTGTTAGACTGAAATTGCAGGGGTGAAGTCAAGGAACTGAGCTGATTAACTGCAGAGCCAATGAACCCTGAGTACGTGGAAATGCTGGGCTTTGGGATTTATAATTAGAATTCTGGTAGGAAAGGGAGACGTGAGAGATCAAGAAAGCAATGAATTTTGTTACAAAACAAACCCTATCTGACTCATCAGCATGAGCAGCAGAAAAGATCTTTAAAATTTGTCCTTTGAAGTCAGGGTAACGCAACAGAAAGCTGCTCGAGTGAAGAGGATGGAAAAGCACAAAATCTACTGAAGTGGGGGCACAGTAAATATTGGTTGGTCAGCAATGAACTATGTAAAGGATGCACAAAGTTCTGCCTAAAGGACCGTAGTGTCAGCACGTGGTGTGCGTTGTGGTACCACAGGAGATACAGCTTGTCACTGAGAAGGGAGCGATGAAGAGGAGGAGGGAGAAATGAGAGGAGGAGGGAGAAAGAACAGGAGGGGCCTCAGGGCTGCAGCCCCAGCTCCATGGCTTCATCAGCAAGAGAAAAGCTAAAGCTTCACCAAAGGGACCTGTAATGGGCAGGGGCAAGGGAAGAGAACTGCCATCAAATGTCTCTGAAGCCCACCAAGAGATTATCTGGGCTGGGGTAGGTGGGTGGGCGATAATCACAGAATCACAGAATCACAGAATCACAGGGGTTGGAAGGGACCTCGAGAGATCATCGGGTCCAACCCCCCTGCCAAAGCAGGCTCCCTAGCTCATATTGCTCAGATAGGCGTCCAGGCGGGTCTTGAATATCTCCAGAGAAGGAGACTCCACACCCCCTGGGCAGCCTGTCCCAGGGCTCCCTCACCCTCACTGTGAAAAAGTTCTTCCGCATGTTGGTGCGGAACTTCCTATGCTCCAACTTGCAGCCATTGCCCCTTGTCCTATCCCCACAGACCACTGAAAAGGGGCTGGCTGATTCCCCCTGCATCCCCTGCTTCAGATAATTATAAACTTTGATTAGGTCCCCCCTTAGTCTTCTCTTCTCAAGGCTGAACAGCCCCAGCTCACTCAGCCTTTCCTCATAGGGGAGATGCTCTAGGCCCTTAATCATCTTCGTAGCCCTTCTTTGGACTCTTTCCAGGAGATCCCTGTCCTTTTTATACCAAGGAGCCCAGAACTGGACACAATACTCCAGGTGGGGCCTGACCAGGGCAGAGTAGGAGAGGGAGGATCACCTCCTTTGACCTGCTGGCTACAGCTCTTAGAATGGAAAAATTAACCCTTCCTTGAAAAACCTATGAGTAGCCACCTATCATTAGTATACGTGTCTTGTGTCAAAGCCGTGTCACCGACCCTGTACAGTCACACATCAGGAGGAGCAAGGGATCCCCTGCGTGCCCAGGGACCTCCTCCATCGTCACCAAGGCCAGTGACTTTGGTTCTGGCTCTTTACGGCATCACTACTCTTTCTTCTCTGGGTCTCCTTCCAATCTGTCACCCCTTTCTTTTCTCTTCTTTCCCACTGCTATGGAATATCACCCAACACAGCTTATTTTCAGCATGGTTCAATTCTCCAATACAGGAGAGCATTTGGAGTGAGCCTGTAAGGACAGCAGGATTATTAAAAATTGATGTCAAGTTAAGTAACAGCGTGTCTGTCTTCAGACTGACTGTCAGTCCCACTGTATTTGTACAGCACCATAACGTGGAACCAAATTAATTACCATGAAGGCTGTGGGGGGACCTCACTGCAGCCTTCCCGTCCCTGAAGGGAGCAGAGGAACAGGAGGGGAATGGGCTTGTGAAAGGGCAGAGACTGGCAGGACAAGGGGCTGGAGTGAAGCTGGAGGAGGGAAGGGGGAGAGGAGAGACTGGGGGAAGTTCTGTGCAGAGAGAGTGGTGAGGGGCTGGAAGGGGCTGCCCAGAGAGGGGGTGGGTGCCCCATCCCTGGGGGTGTTCAAGGCCAGGTTGGCTGGGGCCCTGGGCAGCCTTGTGTAGCTCCAGGCCTGGAGGTTGGTGTCCCTGCCTGTGGCAGGGGGTTGGAGCTCTGTGACCCTTGGGGTCCCTCCCAACCCAGACCAGGCTGGGATTCTGTGATTCTGTGATTCTGTGAAATGCTGTGGTCCGGCTTCCTATCAACTGGATCACATCCTCTGACCTTCACAGGACTAAGGTCACACAGGTCTGAAGCGTCCCAACACCTGTGATGTTCAGCAAGAACGTGGAATTAACCTGCACAGAAGTGAGGTCTCCAAGCCTATGGGGCTTGCCCAGGGCTCTCCAAGTGTCATTCCCCTGATGAAGAACACACACCTCCCCAAGGGAAAGTGATTCACTGAGGAGGCTGAGACCCAGAGCCCTGCAGCGTAAGCAAGTCATGGAGCTCAGTGGCAGCTGTATGGAAATCCAGGCGTGACTCACAACACTTAATAGAGAATGACAGGCAGGCATTCGTGATAGTAACGTGCTTAACGTGACACCCCTTTCTGGGGCTCAGGGGTACCCCCTTTCTGGGGCTCAGGGGTACCCCGGGCGAGCGAGCCTTCAGTCACACACTCAGTCCCATGCTTACACCTCAACGGGACAGGGGAGTGGTTTACACCAGCACATACAATTAAGGTTCTGCATCACCTGCAGCTGGTGCTTCGATGAATTGATAAACTGAGGAGTGCCCACAGCTTTTCTGAGCTGATTTTTCCCCAGGCCTGGGGGGTGACACGGGGTCTTTATCCTGGACTGAAGTGGGAGAGCCTTGTACAATTCCTGTGTCAACCACCAGCCCGGGTAGCACAATTGTGTGAGTGGATGCTTAGCAACTTCATCCCAGCTTTTCCCAAGCACCCAGGTGGGCTCAGCAGGGCTCAGCACCTGAGGGGGGGTGATTGGAGCAGTGTTCACACTGCCCAGCTTTAGACATGTAAACTCTGTGCCTGAATTCAGAGGTGAGCTGCTGCCAGCCATGAGTTGAAACAGGAGGGGAATCAGCTTGTTAAAAGGGCAGACAATGGCAGGACAAGGGGGATGGAGTGAAGCTGGAGGAGGGAAGGGGGAGAGCAGAGATTGGGGGGAAGTTCTGTGCAGAGAGAGTGGTGAGGGGCTGGAAGGGGCTGCCCAGAGAGGGGGTGGGTGCCCCATCCCTGGGGGTGTTCAAGGCCAGGTTGGCTGGGGCCCTGGGCAGCCTTGTGTAGCTCCAGGCCTGGAGGTTGGTGTCCCTGCCTGTGGCAGGGGGTTGGAGCTCTGTGACCCTTAGGGTCCCTCCCAACGCAGACCAGTCTATGATTCTATGAGACAGCACCTTGTATCATCATTTAGAACAACCCTGAATCCAGTGGATGCTCTAAAGCAGGCCATGCCTACTACCTTTGAGGGTAAGCTAAAGAAATATCCAGAGTACTAGGAATACCCTTCCCTAGGGAGTTTAAAATTCAAGGCTCACCACCTTGTCAGAGTTCTGACCCTTTTGACCCTAGACCCAGTGTTTCAATCCTCACTGCTGTCTTAAAACCGTACTTAACTGTCTCAACTCTTCAGAGCTCCCAGCAAAGTTTTGGCTGTTTGGTGCACAGGAAGAGCAGGGCTGTTTTTCCATTATGGCCTCTGCAGAAACATGGAATTCTTTGGCAAAACGTCCCGTGGCTGTTAAGAGGATAACCAAAGGAACAAATCTCCCCTCCTCCTCTGCTGCCTTCCCAATCAACCTGCACTAGTGTTACCAACCTGAGCCGAAATGTAGCTTTAGACTGTGCTAGAGCAAGTGAGTGCTGCATCCTCTTCCTTCTCACTGGTTCTGCGGAGAGTTGCTGTGTTCTGGCATCACAGGGCACGTGCACAGAGACATGTGCACACATTTATTTGTATTGTTTCATGTGGAGGGGTAATAATGAACCACATTGACTGCAGAAAGGCTGATGGAAGCTGCTGGTTGAGCAGTGTTTTTTGATGCCTAAGCTTATTTGCAGAGAAGTTTTGCTCAGATGTAGGCACAACACTCTGAGGTGAGACAGCTGAAATACAGCGTCACACAGGACAGAACATGTCACATGGGACAGAACAACCCCAGGCAGCACTACAGGCTGGGGGAGACTGTCTGGAGAGCTGTCAGGCAGAGAAGGACCTGGGGGTACTGGGTGACTGTGACTGAACACGAGCCAGCAGTGTGCCCGGGGGGCCAGGAAGGCCAAGGGCATCCTGGCTTGTGCCAGAGCCAGCGTGGCCAGCAGGGCTGGGGAGGGGATTGTGCCCCTGCACTGGGCACTGGGGAGGCTGCACCTCGAGTGCTGGGCCCAGTTCTGGGCCCCTCACTGCCAGAAGGACATGGAGGGCCTGGAGCGTGTCCAGAGAAGGGCAGCCAGGCTGGGGAAGGGGCTGGAGGGCAAATCCTCTGAGGAGCGGCTGAGGGAGCTGGGGGTGTTCAGCCTGGAGAAGAGGAGGCTGAGGGGAGACCTTCTCCCCACCTCCCCTGCCCTGCCAGGAGGGTGCAGAGAGGTGGGCGAGGGTCTCTTCAGCCAGGGGACAGGAGATGGGACAAGGGGCAATGGGCTCAAGCTGCCCCAGGGCAGGGTCAGCTCAGCTGGGAGGGCAAAGTTCTTCCCTGGCAGAGCTGTCAGGGCCTGGCCCAGGCTGCCCAGGGAGGGGCTGAGTCCCCGGCCCTGGGTGTGTTTAACAGGCGGGGAGATGAGGGGCTCAGGGATCTGGTTTAGCACAGGACAGGGACGGGTAAAGGGCTTTTCCAACCCTGTGATTCTGGGATTCTGTATGTCAGTTGACAGATACGAGGTGGTTTTTGTTTTTCAATCACCATGTCCCTCACAAGCTGTGACCTAGCGTGAAGACAATCGAGTTCCCTGTGGATCTGTGGTACCCAGCATCACCCTGACTCGCTGGATGTCTGCAGCACTCAGCTCCTCTCCATCGCTATTCCTCAGCCTGGGACTCAGTCGCTCAGCCTAATGGAGCTGGCATATGGCTCTCCTCCCCGCCCAGGCTTTACACAAGCACGTTGTGGCTCAGCCTGTGCCAAGCTGCACACCCTTAGTCCTGGCTGCATTTCCTTATCAGAATATGTTTATGATCCAAAACACCGACTGATAACATGGGCATAGTCAAACAAAACGGCACATGTAACGGCAACCGATTCATTTGTTTGAGGGGAAGAATATGAGATCAGACAGAAAGAGATCCATGCTCAGCTACACTGGATTGGAGGTAGCCAAAGAGCTGAAATGATATAACCATTAAGATATATTTTCCTGATAACTGCCCGTATTCACATGTTGTCTATTTATTTTTCTCTGGTATCTTAGTGGAACTTGGAACATATCTGACCTATTTTTTTTCCACCGAGCACTTACTGCCTTGCTGGAAGCAAATTTTCTCATTCTTTCTGGTTACATTATCTTCATAAATTGCAATAAGAGAAGCAATATTTTTAATGAGCACTTGTGCCAGTAAATAGGAAAATGTTTACTGAAACGATCTCCCTTGGTGCCTAGAAAGGCCGGGGTCTGATCCTTTTCCGTCTGCAGTCACAACTGGCTGAGCCAAGGAACTGAATCAGAGCAAAACACACATTTCTGGGGCTGCCCCTTTCCAAAACGCTGCTGTGAGGTCTGGAGACAGGCTTCCCACAAGGAAAGATCAGATGAAACAGGGAGATTTTAAGCCTGTGAAGATAGATTGTGCCAGCACACACGCAGGAGTGGGGTTCCCTGCCAACGACCATGTTTTTCCACAGTCATTTTTAAACCATGATAATTTTCAGAACTCAACTAATTGTTGAGCCAGCTGCCCTCAGGTCTGGGGTGCCTGGGGAAGGCAGGGAGGAGGCAGGTTGGCTGCTGCAGGAAGAGGGACAGGGATGCTCTGGCTGCTGCCCGGGTACCAGCACAGGCAGCCACTTCGCCATCCACACCCACCAAACGTAAAGGCTCACTAAGCAACATGCTCGTTCATCAACAGGCAACATCCACCCCTAATTCCTGGCACTAATTCCAGTACTGTGTTTGTAAAGCCCCCTTCTCCCTCTTAAAAAATCTTTATAGGGAAAACGCCTCTGATTGTTTTCAGAGGGAAGTGACTTCGGGAGAGATAAGGAAGAGATTCACAGCTTCACAGAGCTGTAGAGGTGGGAAGGGGCCTCCAGAGCCCCTGGAGTCCAACCCCCTGCCAAAGCAGGGTCCCTGGGACAGGGCGCACAGGGCGGCGTCCAGACGGGGCTGGAATCTCTCCAGAGAAGGAGACTCCACACCCCCTGGGCAGCCTGTCCCAGGGCTCCCTCACCCTCACTGGGAAGAAGTTCTGCCCCACATTGGGGGGGAACTCCCTGTGCTCCAACTTGAGCCCATCGCCCCTTGTCCTGTCCCCACAGACACTGAGCAGAGGCTGCCCATGTCCCCTGTGTCCCACCCTTCAGCTATTGATCCCCACTGATCAGATCCCCTCTCAGTCTCTTCTCTCCAGGCTGAACAGCCCCAGCTCACTCAGCCTTTCCTCACAGGGGAGATGCTCCAGGCCCTTCATCCCCTTCGCAGCCTCCTCTGGACTCTCTCCAGGAGATCCCTGGCTGTTTCATACCAGGATGTCTCAGCAGTGGATGAGACAACCACTTGTCCCTTGCCCTGTCCCCACAGACAGACAGGTTTCTTGAAAAGAAGACACCTCTTTTGAGTAATTGAACTCCAGGGTTTGGAGCCGCGTGGTGTGACTGATGGGAAGCTCTGCTTGGGTGACTCGAAGCAGCTGAAGCTGGAAAGTTCAGGTGCAGCCTGACATTTAAAAAGCAAACCCACCTGAGAGAAAAATCTATTGTGTGGAAGCTGGTTAATATTGATTGGATGTGGACTCAGGGATTTTTCCTGTTCTGCATCAGAAGTCTGTCATCTGCGCACGCTTACCCAGTGTTTCTGCAGTGGAAACGTGGCCTGATGAAAGCTTCAATTATGCCTGCAGCGCCTAGCAGAGCAGGTTGTGTTAGCTGGCATCGAGACTTGTGCAGTCAACTAAACCTGAGCGTGGGATCTGTAAAAGCTGCGGAGGGTAAAGCTTTGGGAAGGGGGCTGGTTTACCTCCACGGTGCTCACTCAGAGGGAGAAAGCTGCTCAAAAAGGGGGAACATTTTCCCTGTGAGGGTGGCAGAGCCCTGGGACAGGCTGCCCAGAGAGGTTGGGGATTCTCCTTCTCTGGAGACATTCAAACACTCCTGGATGTGTTCCTGTGGGATTCAGTCTGGCTGATCCTGCTCTGGCTGGGGGTTGGACTGGGTGAGCTTTCGAGATCCCTTCCGACCCCCCATTATCCTGTGACTGTGAAACACGCGTCCTTTCAGCCTCCTGGGAGCAGGGAGCTCCACACACCCCACTGCATCTTTCTGGCTACATCTGGGCATCAGTGTGGGTGAGAGCACCCCAAATCATGCACAAGGCTACACAGTGTCCCCCCCAGAGCTTGCTCCTGCGTAGGACCCCGCGGATGGCAGCTCTCCATGGCTACTGACAGCGTGTCAGGGTACATGGGGCTTGTTCCTTTACTGGCTTGGAACGTGAGTAGAGGGTTTGAGCTGAACCCCATCTCCCAGCAGCGGGAGTGATGCTGCAGATGTGGAGCTGCATCAGTTGGCCACGGCAGTGCGGACAGGGGCAGGGTTGGGCTGGCTGGAGCACGGGGCGGGACGGTGCCACTGGCTGTCACCCCGTGTATGTGTCCCAGCTGCCCCTGCCAGAGGCACCCAGCCCACGCTCAGGGCTCTGAGATGATTCACACCCCCTGAGTCTGAGGAACCCTCCGAGTCTTTCAGCAAACTCCACATTTCCACCCAGCCCCCCAGTGCTCCCTCAAACCCTGAACTGCCTTTCCCAGTCGTGAGTCAGCGGCTCGACTCGTATCGCTCTGCGCCCTTTACAAAGGTGAAGACCACACACTGAGCTCTGCTAACACACTGTATTATGCTACTAGTAGACAAATTTTAACATCACATCACATACATGTTGCGGTTGCTGTTGGAACATGCCTTTTAAAAAATACCTTTATTGGATGAAATTGTCTCTTTCCCAAGAAAAATCTGGTTCTTTAATATAATTTATTACGCCTTTTAAAATTCTGTCTGTTCAATAAAATCTCTTCTATATTATAAATACCTGTAACGAAAATATAATTCAAAATTCTGAGAGAAAACTCTTTTTTTTTTTTCTTTTTTTTTTTCCCCTTTTACATTTTTCACAAAACCCACGCAGGCACCAAGGAAAGACTGACAGTAAAAATAATCTACTCCTGTACAATCTACTCTGGGTTGGAAACATTCAAAAGAGGGGTTTTTAAACTTGTCCTCTGATGAAACTTTGGCTACAACATGGGAACTGATCTTAAAACTAAGGAGGATCCTATGTTTTACACAGTTTTTTGGGTTTTTTTTTTTCCCCTAAAAACTTCTTTGAAGGGCAGATTGAGAGTTGCTAGTGCTTTCCTGAATGAGGACTGGCTAAAATCACCATCATCTGAGGGCACCAGCCTCTCAGCTTCCTTTACACAGTGGTCCTGCCTCACCAGACAGGAATGTTTGTCGTGGAGATTAACTCCCAGTTTGGTAAATAAATTAGGGGATGAGAGTTACTGCTCTGGCTCTGCAACAGCAGCAATTGGACCTCTTTATGTTCTGTTTGATCAGGGGGTTATATACTGCCATAAAGCTGGTGTGCTGAGGGGACAGCACAGGAAACCTTTCTGATTTGGGCCACTTTGGGGGAATTTTGTGGTTGAACCACTTCTCATTCTAAGCAAACTCCGTATCAGGGAGGGGGAGGTTCGGTGTAAGAGACACTTGGGTAGCACAGTTGTAACCTCTGAAGTTCAGGCTAGAAACATGGAGGGATTCTTCCAATCAGCTAGGACCAATCTACTCAGAGCTGCCCAAAAAAAAGCAGACAAAGCCCAAGTGAGGCATGGAACCACCACGAAGAACAAGAAGCAGAGATTCTTAAATCTGAAGTTTGATAAGACAATTTTCAAAGTCGTTCTTTAAGCAGTTGATTCTTCCATCAAAGACTGAAGTACTGTTACAGGAAATAGATACACATTTAAATTACAGGATTTAGCGTGAAGTTTCAAAAATTCTCCATCTGAACTGGTGAATTATGAACAAAAAATGCTGAATTCCTGTCTCAAGACACACTTGCATCGATTTAAGGAATAGACAGTAAAGGAGAATCAAATATTTCTCACGTTTGAAAAACACATTTCAATAGTAGACAAGAGAGAAAGACAAGTAAAAAACAGTCAGCACTTGTTTGGATTATCTTTAGCACTGCAATGAGATAAATATCCCCTGGGAATCTTCATTTTCTTGTTCTAGATCCCCTTCAATTTATGAGCATCTAACAGCGCTTTTTTTTTCCTTTTTTTTTTCTTTTTTTTCATTTTTAATTATGAAAAGCAAAATAATGTGTCAATCTTCACTCCACCTTTAAAGCTGTATGTGAGGAAAACTGTTTCTCTAGTATGCTGCTAATGCCAGGGAGCTGCCTGCCCGTGCTGCTGCCCCACAGCCATCTCCGTTTCCTTCTCTTCCTCCTTCTCATTCCTCCCCTTCCTCTCACTCTTCCTCCTCCACTTTCCACATGCTCTTTCCCAACATTACCCAATCCCTTCTCAGGGTATCTTGCCTCAACTTCCTAGTCACCTGGGAAGTGTTACAATCTACCACAGACACCCTGAGACCTCATCTTTGGGTGGATTTTGCTGGTAGTTACCCCTTTCTACTCCACTTTGGTGACAGTTCAAGGCAAGGACAGAGATCCCAGCTCTGCTGTCCCAACCAGTGCAGATGTAGGCATCTCAGAAATCATTTATGTTATTTAACTTTAGATATTTAACTCAGGCTCCATAGGCTTGGTCCCCAAAAACTCATGGTCTCTTCAGGTCCCTTCCAACCCCTACGATCCTGTCAGTCTGTGATATATATAATCAGTACAAACATATCTGTACTCCACCAGGTAATTCAGAACCAGCATGAAGACCAGCCAAGTGCTCTGAAGGGCTGTCTACAGGAGCCTCTGCCTTCATCAGCTACACACAGCCTAGAGAGACTAGGGTCTTAATTCAGGCACTTCACTTAGGTAGTCAAAGTTAGGTGGTGAGCATGCCATCCCATGGTCTGGGATGCCTCATTCGGGGCTCTCTTGTGTTAATGTCTGTCTGTCTGCAGTCTAAATTAAACTGTGAGTCACTTCACCAGTGTTCACTGATGCTGCAGCCCAACTCCAGCCTCCCAGCTGCTCCTCTGGGGGAAACAGAAGGGTAAGGGAGCACTGGAGAAGGAACAGAAGACCTGCGGCGACAGCAGCGCTGGCTGCAACGGCTGAACCTGGAAGGAGAGAGACTGCAATATTCATTACGAACCCAGGGATGAGAGTATCCCCCCACAGCTGTGGCAGTTGGGTTCAAAACTGCTGGGCAGTTCTGGTTTTGAATCCCACTGGGTGCTAAGTGAGCAGGGTGGAAGAGTAAGTAACGTGAAAATTGTTTAAAATAGAGCTTTACGGTTTTCAGGGGAATAAAGCACTGAATTTCATGCCTGAGGGGGCAAATCTACTCTGATGGTAATGAAGAAAGGCTTTGGGAAAAAAAAAAAGCTATTACTAAAAAGCATCAGTTTACTGCCTCATCCTCCCACACCCGTTTTTTTCCCCTTCCTTGGTATTTGTATTTAATATGAAGCAATCAAAGCAGCAATCACACGACTAGAGCCTACAACGGACTTCTGGAAAAGAAAAGAAACTACAGGTGAGGTTGGGAGAGTGAATATTTCCAACTCAGCGCCCTGCCCATGGCTTAGTTCCCTTCGTTTATAATATCGACCAAGGCTTGCAGCAGTCTGTCATCTCTATGCTTGTATGGTTTGGCATTGTAAAAAAGATCCACGTAGTCACTGTACAGGCTTTCTTCTGAGTCTCTTAGCTGGGAGGGCTTGTTTAGTTTTTCCAGGGCTTGATAGAAGTGTTCGTAGGGGATGTTTGGCTTCTCACCCTGAGTCTTCTTTGGCAGCCGCTTCTGAGCCATCTGCCTGCTGAAAGCGCTCTGCAGTAAGTGCAGCATGGCCTCTGAGGGGGTCTTATCTTCTGCTTTGTCACCACTGCTGCTGGCCTGTTCGGTGACTTTGGGTTTTTCACTCACGCTCTCCTGGGTGGTGTGGTCCTGGAACACAGATTAGCATGACAAAAGGTCAGGGGTCAAGGAAGAAACTGCCTGGATTCAGGCTTGCTTTGATTTGGGGTTCCCATCTGTGTGTGGGGAGATGCTGTTTTTGTTTCCCCATTCAGAAGCCGCTCAGCAGCACTTAGAACCAGCCCATTACACACCAAAACAGACACTGAAAGGACTACAGTACGAAATACTAACCCCCCCACAACTGGCAGAAGGCAGCAGGTTGTGTTACAGCAGGGTTTTTCCCAGTCGTAGGAGATGTTTCTGGGTGGGCTACAGGACACAGCAGCTCCTCAGCTGTTTGGCTGAAGGAGGTACCTGCAGCGGTAACAGCAGCTCTGACCCTGACACACACCCCTGTGAAAAGGGCTGGACCAGAGCGTCTGCACAACCTGCTCTGGGGACGCTGCAGCTGAGGGAAAGAGAGTGCAGTCTGGCTGTTTAACAGGCAGGGAGATGAGGGGCTCAGGGATCTGGTTTAGCACAGGACAGGGACGGGTGGACTCCATGAGCTTAAAGGGCTTTTCTAGCCCAGTGATGCTGTGACTCTGTGATTCTAACCAAAGACTCCCTTCATCATCTTCATCTGGTTTTACTATGTCTACTAATCTCCTGCTGCAGTACTTCCTGAATCCACTTGTACTTTCTTACAATTTATTTGCTTGCACGTGGTTGCAACGTCCACTTAACTACTGTATTTAAAGACCAGAGTCACATCTGGCCTCACCCTCTTTCTTCACAGCCTGGATGAGGAAGGCTGATGCCTCTAGACTTTACAGGCACCCTAATGACTTAACAGGAAGCCAAACTGAAGTGATAAAGCATTGTGAAGAAGCTGATACAATCAAGCATTGTGCAGGTGAGCAGTACCACCACCCTGTGTGCTCAGAAACTCACTGTCACCCTCAACAGCCCGGAGTTTGTTTAGAGCACTCTACCTGAAAGGAAAGGATGGGTGACAGAGGAGCAAGCAGCAACAGATCCAGCTCACCAAACCTTCTGAAGGAGTGTGCCTGGACCTTTGTCATGCCATTTGTTAGGAGCTTCTTCCCAAACTCCCTGGAAGCAGCTCAGCAGGCAAAGCTGCCTTTGGGTGTGAGGCTTGTTCCCACTAGAACTACATAAATTCAGTGTGTCTGTCTGAGGCGACCTCCTCCCCCCTTGTAGCACCCAAGGGCATCAGCTTTTGCATTCTCTGCTTTAGCAGCAACACCCACTTACCATCCTACAACCCTCAGGTGAGAGCACAGCCCAGCTGAAGCCTTGGTCCTTGACACAGACAAAAGTACAATGCACAACTCAAAAGTGGCCGGGGGCTGGGTGGAATGAATGCAGAACAAGCATGTGGCTTCTCAGGAGGAAGGAGTGTCTCTTTCTTACCAAGGAAAAGGAAAGGGAAAAGTAAATAACCCAATTGAAGCAACGTTACCTCTAGGAAGTCTGTCATCTTCTCCACTCCTCTCCTGTCGTTCTGCACAGCGTTGTAGGAGGTGTACACACGAGGCTGCTTCATGTGTGCAGGGGGGGTAGCAGTGCCGTGCAAGATCAGCTTCCAGTTCACAATCCTCCCTTCGTTTTGTATTCTCCTGGACTGCAAGACAAGGGTGGCATTAGCAGGGGTTCTCAGGGCATGAGAGGAGGAGACAGGACACTTGGCTCTCAAGCAGACAGAAGCCAGTACAATAAATCATAAGGCTTTTAATGCCTAAATTTAGACAGTGACTTGTGAGCTCAGAAAGCCTGATATATTAGTGAGGTTATGTCAGAAAGTGGGATTTAATACAAGGGCTTAACTACTCCAGATATTCACATTTTCAGGCAAAGTAGCTATCAATTAATGGTGTAAGCATCAATGGGATTTTGTCACAACGCAGCATGTCAAAAATCCCTGAGGCAGGATTTCGGTCACTAAGCCACCCCTCAGCAGTTTCTGCACAAAGTTACTTCTGGAATTGTACTTGGGAAACATAATTGGTTACCTCTGCTGTCAGAGTGGTTCCAAAGAATGTTTATCAATATGGTGATAGGCACCTTATATACATATATAAATATATATTAATATATCATATGAAATATATAAAATATATATTCATATATAAATATAAAAATTTTATTAAAATATATTATGCAATATATAATCATATAATCTGAATATATAAAATATACATTCCTATATTAATTTATATTACTTTTCAGTTGCCTATAAAATATATATAATATATATGTTTACATATATATAAAGCACCCATCACCATATATATACAGTAATGTGTATATATATATATATTTTTAAAATATATATATATATTTTAAATCTATATTTTCAAGATTACAACAGCAACCTGAAAGGCAGCCTGTGGAAATGACCCACCAGTGCTCTGCCCACCAAGCTTTGGCGGCCGCGTTTCAATAGTAGGAGGTGGAAGAGGCAAGTCCAGAGAAGACCCAAACTTCTTCCTACCCTGGCTGATTCTAGACTTTTTGCTCAGTCCTTGAGTGACTGAAGACAGCTGCTGAAGCTGATCTTTTCTAATATAAGTCTACAATGGAGCGACATGCACAACTTACATGTCAGCTACATTGTGAGCCACCTTGCAGTAGAATCACAGAATCACAGACTCACAGCCTGGTCTGGGTTGGGAGGGACCCCAAGGGTCCCAGAGCTCCAACCCCCCTGCCACAGGCAGGGACACCAACCTCCAGGCCTGGAGCTACACAAGGCTGCCCAGGGCCCCATCCAACCTGGCCTTGAACACCCCCAGGGACGGGGCACCCACCCCCTCTCTGGGCAGCCCCTTCCAGCCCCTCACCACTCTCTCTGGAGAGAACTTCCCCCAGTATCCAATTTAAAATGACAGTAGAACCGGTCACTGCAGTTAGGGCCTTGCTATGACAGCTTATTTCGGGAGTCTCAAAGCCCTCCTCGCTGGGGGAAGAGGGTGCTACCTCTCGAGGACACCAAGCTGGGTCTGTTCTGAGTGAGCCTCTCACTTGAAAATGGAACATGGGTGATAATCACCAGCAAAATGCCTTCCTTACCCTTGCTCCAAGAAATGCACCATGTTCATTACAAAGAGCAGGCTATCTGTAACCATGGGGTTATCTACAAGCCTGCAGTACTAGCACTATGCTGTTGATAATACTATTTACTTCCACTGCCTTGTCCATCTGCTTAGTCCTTGGCATCATCCTCCTGTTCACATCCTGGGGCCAACAGAGGCTGGGGGCTGATAGGAAGCGTTCAGCTCCTGGCAGGGCCTGACCCCTAACGACAAGCTTATTAACAGGCAACCTGAATTAAATCCTCCAGAGATGAGTGCATATGATCACTCTCTCTTTGGAGAGAATGACTCCTGTCAAGCAGCTTTATCCTGGTGCCTTTCTGTTGTAATCCCTATCCCCAGGAGGTTGTAGTAAACTTCTTTATTTCCTATCTGTGGGTTTCTTGTCTTTAATCCTTAAATGTTCTTCACCAGTAACTGCTCTAAGAAAGCAGTTAGGCAAAGGTATATGTCAGACTCACTCTCTGATGTCACCAGAAATTCATTAATTCCAAAGGTTCTGCGTTAATGGGAATATATAGAATCACAGAATCCCAGCCTGGTCTGGGTTGGGAGGCACCCCAAGGGTCACAGAGCTCCAACCCCCTGCCACAGGCAGGGACACCAACCTCCAGGCCTGGAGCTACACAAGGCTGCCCAGGGCCCCATCCAACCTGGCCTTGAACACCCCCAGGGATGGGGCACCCACCCCCTCTCTGGGCAGCCCCTTCTAGCCCCTCACCACTCCCTCTGCACAGAACTTCCCCCTAATATCCAGTTTAAACCTTCCATCCTTCAGCTTTAATCCATTCCCCCTGTCCTGCCACTGGATTATGCTGATGCACCAAGAGAAGACTAGATCCATCCTGTGTTGCTTTCCACAGAAAAACCCAATTGGCAATTAACCATATGTTAATTTGATTACACATTTCACTCCATGAATTACAGGAAATTCTATGAAGTGGTTTCTTTCTGTCAGATATTAATGTGTGAGGAACACGGGCATGAGGCTGCTTTTTGGGCAGGTACGTTGTCAGTGAAATGAGGACAAAGACCACCCGACCCCCTTGTTTTCCTTCCATCCTGAACCTGTGTGGCTCCTCAGTGTGAATAAGCCCTTGTAGCTCACTCAGTGAGAAGCCTTCCCCACGCTCAGCAGAGGTTCAGTGACATTTCACCTGCATTAGCTCCCCAGCGCAGCGAGCGACACGCAGACGTACTCACCACATCCGTAATCCTTAAAACCCAGGTGCCTGCTGGATTCTCTCCCCACGTGTGGACAGACATGAAGTCCCAGTTCTTAAAGCCATTGGGAGATTTGTCTCTCTCTCTCTCAGCCAGTAGCACGGTGCTGGTCCCTGTGTTGGAGCAAGACCAAGAGCAGTGACTACTCGTACCTGTACCGCTGCCTGGAGCGGAGGCAGCCTGGAAAACACACCATTTAGCAGTGGCTGGTGGAAGGGGGAAACATGCTATTTCTGATCACTGGTTCCATCTGGAGCTGGATGCTCTTTAAGGTCCTTTCCAGCACTAATCATCCTGTGATTCATTCTGTGATTATTCTCACAGCGGCGTTTAAGAGCATAAAACCCAGCATATTAGGTCACGCTGGGAAGGTACAAAGGTACATCTTGCTTAATGTTTAATCCCCAACACACAAAAAACCTGTGGATATACACAGAGAAGCACAAGAAGCAGCAGAGGTCGGGCACAAACAGTATTTTCCACCGATGAACAGTTCAGAAAACTTGTGAGCTGGGAGCCTGTTAGAGAATCCAGCGCAGGCAGTCATTGTGAAACCAAAGGCTTATCCTGAATTCATCACTGCATCTCTGTGTGTGTGTGGATGTAAATTGTTACAGCCTGTAACTCCAACAGGGTGAAAAGCATTTGCTTTGTTATTATTATTAGGAAAATGCTGGAGTTCACAGGGTATTTCTGCAGCTGAAGAGATTCTGCTGCACAGCAGGAAATCCACAGGGCTTGTTTGCATACAAGGAGAGAGCAGGGGAGCTGTATTTACATAAGAAGGAGCAGAGAAGCCCCAGGGAGCCTGATCAGAAGCTATAAATATATTTAAAGGTAGCACCATAAATACAGGAAAGGAATGACATACATTTGGTAGCACTGTTTTGCAGGGAAATGTAAAAACAGCAAGCACGAAGAGAAAGAAAGGTTTAACCATGAAGGCAACAGGATGATGTGGGGTGGCAGCAGAGCTGGAGTACTGCTACCCCAGCTAAACCCAGGGAGACATAAATGAAGATGAAGGACATATTACAGTCACCAGCTGTGCAAAAAGGGGTGTTTCCCCAAGCTGAAGCCGTGCTCCCTACACTCCACGGTGTAGTGAAGTGTCTCTAGTGTGGCTGCCATCCCTGTGATGTACCTAGAGACAGGACATACACACTCTCCCAAACTAAAAGTTATCTGAGGATTTAAATCTGAAAATGTGACCAAGAGCCAAGGGTCAAACATCTGCCAGCAGCGGTGGTCCCGTGGGACAAGAGGTAGATCAGAGAAGGAAGAGTTCAGGATAGGCTCTGAAGGAATCTCAGGCAAGACAGGGTTTGAAGCACACCCTGTGTACAGTATCTTAACCCTGCTCTCTACTGAGACCCCGCAGCAGTATGAACAGGGCTCTCCTGGCTCATTATCTGTGAATTACTAAATTAGCCTTTAATGTCAGTACATCAGAATCACAGAATGACAGGATCATTAAGGCTGGAAAAGACCTCCAAGATCATCAAGTTCAACACCACCACATCAACCAAGCCATGTCCTGGAGTGCCACGTGTCTTTGGAACCCCTCCAGAGATGGTGCCTCCAACACCTCCCTGGGCAGCCAGGTCCAACACCTCACTGCTCTTTCAGTGACGATGTTTTTCCTAATCTCCAATCTAAACCTCCCCTGGTGCCACTTGAGCCCATTTCCCCTTGTTACTTGGGAGGAGGGACCAACACCCACCCAAAATCAGATCAGCAGACTCATACCTGAAAGCTTGTCTGTTTCTTCTAACTATACCAGTTGATCTAACAGATCCTACCCTGCAAAGTTGTTCATACTCCTTCCCTTTCCTGTTTCTTCCCTCTCCTTACAGTGTTATTTCAGGTCACTGTCAGGCAGCTTGCCATGCTCTAGCACATTCAGTGCCGTTGTCCTGAAGTGCCCAATGGAGACACTGTGGTTTTAAATACACCAGTGAGGGGACACGGTGACATGAAACCGAAATCGAGGGGTCATTTCCATTAGCTAACGAAATCACAGTCAGCCTGATGAGTACTCTTCAACTGTAATTTGCTGCCTGCCAGAAACTCTCAGTTTTTAAAGGTCCTGTTGACAGAATGAGAACGTATTGGAAACAGTGCCTTCATTTTCTGAAGTGTGATTGCCAAACCTGTCCTCACAACAACAACCTGGAGCATGTGAAGGCTGGGAAGGGGGTTCAGAGAACCCAGGATGCTCTGTCCCCACACTCCGCTGCTGGAGGGGACTAGCTTTTGTCTGATGGTGTATTTAGCTCTTTTTAAGAAGAATGTGGATGTGGTTTTTAATGAAATAAACATTACACACCACAGCAACTCAAACAAGAAGGGTCTCTGCCTCCTGTACCTGATGGAGAAACCAGAGTGACATGAAGGTCGCCTCTGCGGGAATACTCGATCGTTGCCTCCAGCTGCACGTGCTCCAGAGATGCAATGGAGTTTTCTTGACCCTCACAGGCTTTTGTGGGAATTTCAATGATGACTTCCTCATTTGCTCTTAACAACCTGGGAAAATTACAGTTCTTTGATTACTCACAGGAACTGTTGATGCGGGACCAAGCGCAAGCGAGACATTTAACACCTGTTCCAGCATGGTAAGAGAGGGAGAAGGAAAGACAAATTTTACTTCCATTATTTATCGAATGCTCTGGCAAAAACCACGTGAAGCTCTGGAAGCACAGCTAAACCTGAAATGGAGCAAGTGAGAGGCACTGCATGAGGCAGACGGGTGCATCCTGGAGTGCAGCAAGCAAGCCTGGTAACTGCGGATTCCTGTCAACACTCTGGTGTCCCACAGAGGCTGCAAGAAAGGAGTCTTTGCAGGCAGCTGCACTGCACCCAACTCATCCCAGCATCCAGAAGAGCTGTTAGGATGGAGTTAAGATACTACAGCAGGCACAGGGCTGTCTTGACCCTTTGTAGTCAATGCCATCCCAAGGGGGGGAGGCAGCGAACATCTTCGGTTCGCTCGCTGCCCAGAGCCTCCCTGCGTGGCTTTCCCTGCACCCCTCCCACTGCTCCCACTGCACCATTCCCCCTGCACCACTCCCACTGCTCCTCGGGCTGTCTACATCTCCAGACAAACAGTTCTCCACTCAAGAGCTGTGAGATCTTTGCTTTCGTAGTGTAACCCAGAGGACTGCAATACAAACACACAAACAGCACGTATGACATCAGCACCCCAGAAAGGAGAGAGCCCATAAAAGCAAATGGATAGTGAAACAGCATCAATAATAAGGTTACCAAGCAGTGACACTCTGGAACACTGTGGGATGTTTCCAGGGGCAGCTTCTCCATGCACTCACACAGTATAATCTCAATCTCTGAAATAGCTGTGGTTTTTTCTAGACAACAGAGCCCTAAGTAAACAAGTGGAGACAAAACAATGGTCCCTATATCCTTATTGATTAACCAGCTCAGAGAATGGTTGTAACTTCCCCACAGGCTGAGCTCAGCTTGGGCTGGCCACGCTGGGAGCACTGGTGAATGTGGGTGCTAAGCCTTTCCAGTGAGCCCCTCAGGCATGTGATTCATGAGAGACGTGCTGGGAATGTGACCAAAGCTCCATATATCACCTTGATTTCTACATGTACTGTGCTGTCACAGGAGGAGAATTGGTAAGATATATATATGTATATTTTAAATCCCTGTGAGACTTTGGTATCTTTTTATTCACCTTCTGATAGCAGTCTGAACATTCCTATCTTACCTGATCGGGTTCAGCCTCACAGGATCATCCATCCATACACTGGCTGCACAGCCAGACATCATCATCTTATTGTTTTCTAAGGCTTTATGCTAGTGACTCCTGGCAGCCTTGCACTGAAAGAAGCAAGCAAGGCAGCACTGCCTGCCTGCCCCTGAGGAACAGAGCATAGCAAAGCCAAATGAACCAAAAGAAACCTCAGAGTCAGGTTGGGAGCAGTCTGTGCAGAATACCACCCTTCAGGCTTTACTAAGACAGACTTAAGCTGCTGCTAATGCAAATTCTTACCTTGGCTCAAAGCTCTTGTCTCTGACAATGCACTCTCTCTTTTCTGGTATGCCTTTCCACCTCTTGGGATCAGCTAAATCCACCAAGGCGTTGGCATTGAGCAGTCCAAACCCAAATCTGCTGTTGACCATCAGTCCTGCTCCATTCTTCTTCCACCCTGGATTTCCAGCCAGGGGATCATATTCCGAGGTCCACACTACCAAATGCTGCATATCCCTCCACGTTAGATTTGGGCTGTTGAGAAAAAGTTCCTGGTTAATTGTTTCAGGGCCATCTGCCATTTTTCTCTGTTATTAGTCTCCAACAGAACATGCTGAATGTGTATGGCATCCCATTATTTTAAAATACAGAGCTTGTCACATGCTTATCCTCACAACACTTCTTCCACCAGCTTTCTGTGTAAATGATGAACAGGTGTCTAGCAAGATTAGGGTCCAGCTCTTCAAAGTTGTTTGTGAGTTTAAAGTTAAGTAGAAAAACTGGTGTTCCCTACCAGTCTTTATGGGACCTGGACTTTGAAAATTCACAGGGTATTTGTGAATTCTACTTTGTATATCTATATTGTGATTCTATATTGTACATCTCTATCTGTGAGTAACTCTGCCCTCAAAGGAGTATGCAGCAGAAAACAGAGCTGATCCTACACTGTTTAAGTACTAAGCCTACACCCCAATGCCCAAAGCGTTTTCTGTGAGAAAGCCATTGTCCTGCCCCATCCTGTTCACCCTCCCTGGCTCCAAGACTTATCTTCTGACTGCCAGCCCTACAAGACCCGAACCTGCCTGCTCCCTGCCCGCTATGATGCTGTACCTCCTATTTTATGGCTCCTTATGGGCGGAAAAAGGTTTAGTAAATTGACCGAAGACTTAATTTAAACCCCTGTAAGCTCCTGTCTCCAAATTACCTTGCCCTGACACAGGCCTCACTGCTTTTAAGTGCAATTGACCAGAACTTGGCAAACAATTGTCGCCAGTGCACAGAACAGACCAGAATTCCTCAGTCATCATGATTGACTTGGCATCGGTTCTGCTTTGCCAGGCAGCTGCTTCATTTTTGTCACCAGGCTGAGCGAGCCTGACTGACAGAACATGGAGCTGCAGTACGAGATGGTGCTGCTCTGCAATGGAGAACGTTCTGGGGGGGATGCTGGGCTGGCTGAGAGAGAGGAGATGCTAAGGTAACCGAGTGACATCTTACTTGGCTTCCAGCGCCAGCGCGAAAATGCCCGCTGCCAGCGGGGCGGAGGCAGAGGTCCCGGTGTGAGTCTCCGTGCACTCGTTGTGAAGGTCAGCACTGGTCTGAAAGACCCCAAAAACATGGGATTGAGTGAATAAACAGCTGTAAACAGAGTCACAGGCACACAAACCTGAGCCCGCGTCCCCTGCTCGGTGCGTATGAATGCACTCCTTACCAGCAGGAACAGTGATGGGTGTCTAAATCCGTTCATGTTTCAATCCACTCTTCTCACTTCAGCTATAATTTTTGTATCAAAACGCTTTGTGTTGGAACAAAATACTCCCACACTGAATATCTTATTTTATTCTAAGGTTTCACAATAAGTGTTTCAGGCTTACTGGTGAATCATAAAAACAGATCATTGTGTTGGGCCTAGAACATTTAAAATTACTGCTTGCTAGAAAATTACTCATAGGATTAGTATTGGTGTTCTGCTCCCTCTTCAGCAGAAGAACTATAATTTGCAATGAAACACGTGCTTTATTTGGAAATTAAATACCAAACTCATCTGCCCATGTATCTACATCTCGGCTATGAAGAGAAGCCACTTAGGAGGGACCGATCTCCAGGCTCACTGGGATTGACATTCTTTTAATCCCCATCCATGTAGGCTATTGTAAAATTAGCATCCACCGTGGCTGAACAGAAATTACAAGTGCTGCTACATTATTTTATCACAGCAATTTTCTGCAGTACAAGTTATTTCTTGCACATTTAATGAAGGCACAGAGGCTGCTGTGCTGCCTGCGTGCTGAGTACCTTTCACAGGTTTGGAAGCTCACTATTGTCGCTGTCGTAAGTGGGAACCTGGGGGCTGACAGTCTCAGAAAAGCTAATAGCAAGTTATATCAGAAGTACTGACTCATAGGGTACGCCGACTTCACAGGTTCTTTTTCCTTATACTCCACATCTCCCTTCGTCTGTCCTTTCTAAGGAATGGGTCTGCATCCAGCTCCATGCAGAGACCTCTGTCAGACGCAAACAGCGTGCGGATTCACACACTATGACACCAAGATTTCACATGGCTCCAGGGTGGAAGATGTTCTGGGAATCCAGTCCCTTTTTGGACCAAAAATCCAAGAGCTGTCAGGCAGAGAAGGACCTGGGGGTGTTGGGTGACTGGGACTGAACACGAGCCAGCAGTGTGCCCGGGGGCCAGGAAGGCCAAGGGCATCCTGGCTTGTGCCAGAGCCAGCGTGGCCAGCAGGGCTGGGGAGGGGATTGTGCCCCTGCACTGGGCACTGGGGAGGCTGCACCTCGAGTGCTGGGCCCAGTTCTGGGCCCCTCACTACCAGAAGGACATGGAGGGCCTGGAGCGTGTCCAGAGAAGGGCAGCCAGGCTGGGGAAGGGGCTGGAGGGCAAATCCTCTGAGGAGCGGCTGAGGGAGCTGGGGATGTTCAGCCTGGAGAAGAGGAGGCTGAGGGGAGACCTTCTCCCCACCTCCCCTGCCCTGCCAGGAGGGTGCAGAGAGGGGGGCGAGGGTCTCTTCAGCCAGGGGACAGGAGATGGGACAAGGGGCAATGGGCTCAAGCTGCCCCAGGGCAGGGTCAGCTCAGCTGGGAGGGCAAAGTTCTTCCCTGGCAGAGCTGTCAGGGCCTGGCCCAGGCTGCCCAGGGAGGGGCTGAGTCCCCGGCCCTGGGTATGTTTAACAGGCGGGGAGATGAGGGGCTCAGGGATCTGGTTTAGCACAGGACAGGGACGGGTGGACTCCGTGAGCTTCAAGGGCTTTTCCAACCTTGTGACTCTGTGATTCTGTGGTGTTTCAAGGCAAAAGCACACAGCACGTAACTCAAAGCAGGCACATGAAGCTGAGGGGTCAGGAGCTCTCGTTTGCTCCCTGTGTACACAGCACGTCTCTGTGTTTATTCTGAACCTGGTAAAAGTGACCTACAATTCTCTGGTCGGTGTAATCCCCGCTGCTGTACGCCGTGGCCAGGGTGGAGGAGCACTTCTCCGCATACCAGGGCGAGAGGCCTTGCTGCGAGGCGCTGCTGATGGAGATGGTGTAGATGCTGTCCGTGTACCCGTCGCAGTCGCAGTTGTCGCCCTGACGGCCTCCGTTCCCAGAAGCCCACACAAAAATGGAGCCTTTCCCGTTTCGGCCCTGGAGAAATGCAAGTGGGTGGTTACCAAAGGGATCGCTCTCTCTCAGTGTATTCCTGATGATTTCTCTCCCCACAAAACCCTGTAATACCAAATATTTCCAGGTAGAAAAAGACCATTTTTCATAAGCACCATACAACACGGAGGCAGAAGAAATCAGCTTCACACCCAGCAGTAGTCCTGAGTCTGACTGGTCTAGGTTTGGTGTTCCAGGTACAGAAACTTTCCTCAGAATAGGTTTTTAAGTTAAAAACAGAGCCTGTGCTCTAAGGGTAAGTTTTCCCACATGCTGATGTTTCAGTCCTGAACATTTCTGAGAAAAATCCCCCTCCATTTTTTTCTTTTCTTTTTTTTTCTTTTTTTTATTTTTCTTTTTAATTTTTTAAAAAAATATATTATTCTTTTCTTTTTTTTTTTTAAAGAAACTGCAAGTTTTCCAGGGTTTACTTCACCTTTCCCATAACCACAGAGGTAAAGGTAAGAAGTGTGAATGATGTGCACAACATGACTTCTCTCCAGCAGCTCATTGTTTGTGAGGAAGCCTCTCACCGCTACCACCTGCCTGCTGAAAGCACCTTTGGCTGAAAACCCTCCCTTCTCTTATAAATGTGTGGGACAGCTCCACCGGTCTCCAGGTTCATTCCCTGCCCTGATCTGCAGCATGTAACGAGGGAGCAGCAGCTCATGAGTGATGCTGACAGCATGTAAACTCTCACAGCTACCATCAAGAAGCACGTCCAACCTACCCAGCCCTGAGCTGCACTAGCCCTTCAGAGGGAAAAAAGGCACTTTTCATGTGAAGAGCAAAAGTTGGTGTGCTGCTTGTTGTTAATATATGTCTGTTTGCTGGGAAGAGAAGTGGAAATACAGACTTTTATCATCCCACTCGGACGAGGCTTGAAGCTATTCATGCAAGTGCAAAGACATTTGCAGCACTTAAAACATGAAAAATAAGGAAATGTAAGGAGCACTTTCTGTGATACAGCTGCCAAAATGAGAAGGGCAAGCCATGTCAATTACAGAAGATGAGAGAGTATCATCCTTTGAGCATAAAGGCTGCAGTCCAGAGAAGCACTGGTACACGTAAGCACTTGCTTTGATTTCACTTAGGATGCCACTTACGCCTCTCAGGTGCTTAGGGCTAAGCGTAGGATAAAGTGCTTTGCCAGCCCACAATGAAGGCATCAGGGATGAGAGTCACTGGGAGCCCCAGCTCTGGCTGACTTTAAGCAGAATGGGGACCATCCAGACCCCTGCAAAGGGGAGCCACACCAAGTAGTGGATAAATTTTAAAAAGCTGTAAATAAAGACACATTCTCCACCAAATGACCTGCTTTTTCAGAGTAAAAACCGCTCAACACCGGTTCCCTGATTACTGCCTTTAATTCTCCCTCTCCTCTTGCTGGGGACTTAGGTCCTCTCCTCCTACCTGCGGACTTAGATCTCACCAGCCCACTCCTCTGGGTCTCTGTTCAGCCCTCAGAGCACATCTGTCACCTGCCAGGCTCTTCCTCCCTCTGCTCTCCTCTGCTAACGTTAACAGCCTTTCTTCCAAAACCACCTTTCTCTTTGCTTCTCTCCTTCAAGCCTTCCTCCATTTCTCTTCTCTCCTGGCTCTGATTCAGTCTTCCTCACCATATTAGTACCTGTCCATCTTTAGCTATCTTTCCACCTCAGCAGCAAGAGCAGTTTATCAATACATCCCCAGCAGCTCTCCCTTTGCACCCTGCTTATCTTCCAAACAGCCCAAAAAAGGAACTGCAGAAGCATTGTTCCCAACGCTCTTCATCGTGCATTTTCACCATCGATTGGCTCATGATACACACTGATTTATAAACTGGTGCAGTTATCAGAATACAAGTCCATCCACGGGGTGCTAAAACACATCACTACTTCACACAGAAAAATATCCACAGAGCAGGAATTTTGTATGAAGTTTTATAGGCTTTCAGCACAGAAATCCAATTACTGCTCAGTGCGAAACAAGCAGCAGAGAAGGGTGGGGGTAGGGTGAGACAAAGGCAGCAAAAGTAAGGATGGAAAAAAGGAAAGCTTATCTGTGGGGGATGGCAGCTTAAAACCACCTTAGACACCTCTGATGGTGGGATTTTACAAGTCCTGTTCTGTCTGGTACTTTCTCCCAGCTGCACTATTAAAATCTACCTCCTCCTTTTCAAACATCTTTGAGCAAACCCAGCACCAAGCGTTTTCCTTTCCTCCCTGGTACCAACTGCTTTAAAATTCCACTCTCTGCCCCCCAGCACCGCATCTTCCTCTCAGGGATCATACCTGCTTTATCCCATACTCGAAAGCCTTCTGTGCCAGCCTCCCGGGCCCCTCCACAGTTTTGCCATCGTCGTTAGGGCCCCAGCTTGCGCTGTAAATGTCCACGTGTTCGGGGTTGAAACCGATGGAGCTGGCCTCAATGGCATCGGTGACTATCCCATCCAGCATCCGTATGCCTGAACAGAGGGGGAAAGAAAACACAAACAGACTGGATTTACTCCCTGTTCCCTCCTCTTTGTCTGTGTTAACTATTTACAGCAAAACTAATACGTAACTACAGCCTGGAGCAGAGAAGGCTGCGGGGGGACCTCACTGCAGCCTTCCCATCCCTGAAGGGAGCAGAGGAACAGGAGGGGAATGGGCTTGTGAAAGGGCAGAGACTGGCAGGACAAGGGGGATGGAGTGAAGCTGGAGGAGGGAAGGGGGAGAGGAGAGACTGGGGGGAAGTTCTGTGCAGAGAGAGTGGTGAGGAGCTGGAAGGGGCTGCCCAGAGAGGGGGTGGGTGCCCCGTCCCTGGGGGTGTTCAAGGCCAGGTTGGCTGGGGCCCTGGGCAGCCTTGTGTAGCTCCAGGCCTGGAGGTTGGTGTCCCTGCCTGTGGCAGGGGGTTGGAGCTCTGTGACCCTTGGGGTCTCTTCCAACCCAGACCAGGCTGGGATTCTGTGATGATTCTACTGCAGTCACAGCCTACTGCTGCCCGTGTAAGCAACACCCAGGTCAGCACGTGTCAGTGGGAAATGGTACAGTCACCCATTATTTGCAGAGCCCTGAGCTCCCTACAACCACTATCAGACCCTTCTCAAAACCTTGTTTGCCTGTTATTTACTCTCCCTCCTTCTGCTGGTGTTTTGCTCCCCGTGCCTGCTTCTTCTTACTGCACCGAGCTCTCGCCTCTATCAACTCTTTCTTCCTCTCATTTAAATCTGCAGCAGACTTCTCAAGCTGCTAAAATTACACAGCTCTTACCAACGCTGCTCTTATCTTTATAAGAGTTCCAAGAGTTTTTGGTTCAAAGACGTAGATCTCTGTGTTCTGAATCGCTTTGTGCTGGCAGTCACTAAGGCTTTGCTGTCTCTGTGACGCTATTTCACTAGCTCTGCCACCAACACCACAGAAGAATTCTGTTGTTTTTATCAATCCAGAGATGCTAGACGTACCCAGACATTAATGTTTCATCAGGAATGGCACGATCCCATGTTCTTCAGAGCCAGCCTGATCTTGGTGGCACTTAAAATCCAGCGGTGGCTTGTCTGCACCGCATCTCTCACTCTGCATCCCGGGCTCTGCAGCAGGATGCCTACCTCTGTCCAGTGTCAGAGGAGGATAGAAACAGCACAAGGCTACCCCTGCCCAGTGCCAGAGGACAGAAACAGCAGAAGCCTGGCACAATTCCTGCAGCAGCGTGGCTCTCCCAGCAACAGCAGCAGCCTAAGAGCCACCGCAGCCGGGATCCAGCCTGTGCTCTCAAGCAATAAAAACGTCTGGGTTGTCTTGAACTTGGCAAGTTCCTACTACAGCAGCTGCGCCGTTGCTGGCAGTTGGTGAATTACAAGTGCTCGTTTTCTAGCATCTTCCACAAAACGGGGTGGGTTTGTTTTTTTCCCCAAAGCAAAACGTGGTGGTTGTATTAAAAAGCAAAAAAAGAATAAGAAAAGGGGGAAAGAAAACCCCCACAACCTTGCCCTCACAGCTCGGTGCCTTGTTCTTTTTTTATACTGTTAAGCAGGCAAAAGAAATCCGACTGCCAGTGGAGTTCTTTTCCCAGGTGGCTGGCCTCTACGACTGGCAATGCCTCCGACATACAGCCAGGCTTTATGATTTCATATTAATTAGTGGTGAAAACAGACAAAGGAGTTAATCCGCCCCACCGCTGCCACTCCACTGTCACTGACAAAGTTGGGAACAGCATCAGGGCATACCCTGTGCCTCAGGTATTAAGAACTCCGGGACAGGCTTAAATCTGTCAGGTTTCACATCCCTGTTTTTCAGTTCCCTGGGAGCGGTGGGGCTCTGGCGCAGCGGCGCGCTGTGAGCAAAGACCTGGCTGCGTGGCAGCGGCTGCAGGCTCCGGGTGTGAGCGTGCAACACATAATGAGATACAGGGAATGCAGAGGGTGGTGGGCAGACATTTCCCACAGAAGAGGACAAAGCCAACGCTGGGGGTAAATGGTACAGTGGGGAAGGAAACAAGACATCACCGGCGACAGGCTGGTGAGAACGGCTCAAGGGGAAAGAAAAATAATTTAAAAACCCCACTGCCTTTATTTTGCCATCTCCAAAAATCCTGCTCGTTTAAGTCAACTCAGGGATGTGATGACTGCAGTGGCATTTCCCTAAGCAGGCTCCAATTACATCCCCTGGCAGAAGCTCCTTCCTATTCTTGCACGTGCCTGTCACCATCGCCAGCCCCACAGAATCAAAGGGCAAAGCCCAAGGCAGTTTCAGACACATACATGTCTCTGCCCGGCAGAAGGTTATTTTTAGCATCACATCACTGTGCAGGAACTCTCAGCCCAGTCCTTTGCAAAATGGAGCTCCTTCATCATTTGATTTCCATGGCAGCACCAGGGAAATATCCCAGCTCAGCGCGATGGGCAGGTACCTGTCAATGTGCACTCGCCCTGCATTGCTCCACAGGTGATGGATACACGTGCATCCCTGAGCTCTGTGCAGAACACGAGGTGAACATTAAGGTGTCACTCCAGCAGCTGGCATTAACAAGCTTCTTTTACCCTCTCCCCACACAGAAAAGCCCATGGGGCTCACAGCCACTGAGCACCAAAGAGACTAAGCAAGGTTTCAGATCGCGGCCAGGCGCCGGTGGGAGTCCTGAGGACACCCAGCATTACCAAAGTCAGTATTTTTGTGGCAAACAGGACAAAAAAATTGAATGGAACCTTTTGTTTTACGCCTCTAGGCACAGCTAAGCCAGTGAAGCTCGGAGAACAAGGTATTCCACATGCCAGGGGTTTCCTTCCCTACAGCAGCTAACTCTGGCTGTCAGGGAGGAGGCATCAGCTGTGGACCACTGGAACTACCCAGTATAGCAATTGCTACAAGCAAACAGCCACATAAAGAAGTCAGCCTGAACTAATGTCAAACAGAAGTGTGTAATGCATCATTTCATAGATTTAGCAACAAAAAAAAGAGAAAAAAACAGCTGTGAAGAAATGAATCCTGCACAGCCCAGGACATCCAAAAGAGCCTTCTGATGTTTAGCCACTCCAGATGTATCTGAACCCTTTGGAGGCTTCTCCTGTGGCCCACTGCTCTGTGAACATACCTTGCATGGAATCACAGCATCACAGAGTTGGAAAAGCCATTTGAGATCACCAAGTCCAACTGTTCCTGTCCTGTGCTAAACCAGATCCCTGAGCCCCTCATCTCCCCGCCTGTTAAACACACCCAGGGCTGGAGACTCAGCCCCTCCCTGGGCAGCCTGGGCCAGGCCCTGACAGCTCTGCCAGGCAAGAACTTTTCCCTCCAATCTTAGGGATAGGGATCCCTCAGGTTACAGGGATGTAACCTTTGTTACATCCCTATCTTCATCAGGCTGGTCACACGTAACAGCTTCCACTTTCTTCCAGCTTTTCCATTCTTTCTTCTCCCCCTCCCAGGTGTAAGCAGCTTTCTGGGCAACTTGGATTGTTGGAATGCTTTTCCACCTGTTATTTTCCCTTTTCTAGAAAACCACCCTGTGCAGATCTGCAGCTTGTGTTTGCATACAAACACACAGTGTTTGCAAACAACTGGGTAAGAATCTTCCCTGTCGATGCAGGCACCTTATAACAGGGGCACAGCGGGCGTTGAGGCATCTCTGCAGCTCCATCCGCTCTGCCCTGCTTGGAAAATTCGGTGTCTCCATCTTCTGAGTGAGGTATTTTGTTTAAACAGAGCGTGACAGCATAATGCACCGTGGCAAAGGCAGGCTGCAGAGCTGACACCTGTGACAGCTCCACAGAGTAAATGGGAGCTCACAAACACAAGACCCAAACGGTGGGAATGGGTGTCAATTGCCACTCATTGTCCCTTTGTTTAGAAGGAAAAAAGGGAGTAATGGAAAAAACCAGGATTGTACAAGCATCTTCCTTTCAGCTAAATAACCATTTGCAACTGATACTTCGATCGTCACCATTTTATAAACCTCTAATGGATTAAACCTTGCAGTCAGTGCTTGAATAAAAGATGGCAATATTGATTGACAGGCAAGCAAGACTCTACTTATTTTCAAAATTAACTTAGGATGATAGCACAGGAGTAAGCTGCTGAAACGTCAGCCACAGCCCTGTGAGTATCCTGACTGACGTGACCTTTCAGAGGTAATTGTGTGGATGGAAAGGATCCGCTGCAGGCATGGGTGGGTATAACATTGGTGCATTCTTACTTCCACTCTGCCCAGTCCTTCTCCTCCCCCCTGCTACCACGCTCCAGGATAACCAATTAGAAGAAGTAAGCCCATCATTCCTTAAAAAATACAGCCCTATCTCTGGGTAAAATACAGGTTGCTGCTATTCTTATCACCATCACCATCACCATCATCATCAACACAATCACCACCTGCAGCGTTGTTGCTGCTGTTATATATTCTACCTACCTTCAGCTGATAAGCACATCCCAGAAAGTACACTGACATCCAAGGAATGCTGTCAGACAGACTTAAGGCTCTGCACTACGGCCAGACAGGATTCTGTAGCCTAACACAGCAAGATCGGTGTTTTCTGAGAAGGACCAGTCCTTCATATGCCAGGCTGATGGTAGCTGACAACACTCAGCACTTCAGAGCCCCCGTCTCGTTTCCTTCCCTATCAGACACCTCATTAAGTTCATTTCCTTACCTCCAACTTTGGAATTGTAGGCCACTCCCACTCCACACTTCCTGTTGTTGGCTTGCATGGCAATCTCTCCTGCACACCGTGTCCCGTGCCTGAACAAACAGGTAAGGACAGAAAACCTTTCATAGCACCTTTCCTTACTGTACACAGGCTCATCAGTGACCTCGAGGTGGTGCAGGTCCTCATTTGCATTAACCCACCACAGGTACCCAACAGCTTTGGCATTGCATCTACATGGCACCAAGGTGTTCCTATTCTAGGTGTCAATCAACATAATTGCACCCACTGAATGATCAAAGGATCGTTGTCATGAGATGTTAAGTCCTTAAGTCATGCTGAAGCCCCCAGACCTATTAGATCACAGCCTCACAGAGCTGTGGGGGTGGGAAGGGCCTCCAGAGCCCCTGGGGTCCAGCCCCCTGCCAAAGCAGGGTCCCTGGGACAGGGCGCACAGGGCGGTGTCCAGACGGGGCTGGAATCTCTCCAGAGAAGGAGACTCCACACCCCCTGGGCAGCCTGTCCCAGGGCTCCCTCACCCTCAGCGGGAAGAAGTTCTGCCCCACATTGGGGGGAACTCCCTGTGCTCCAACTTGAGCCCATCGCCCCTTGTCCTGTCCCCACAGACACTGAGCAGAGGCTGCCCATGTCCCCTGTGTCCCACCCTTCAGCTATTGATCCCCATTGATCAGATCCCCTCTCAGTCTCTTCTCTCCAGGCTGAACAGCCCCAGCTCACTCAGCCTTTCCTCACAGGGGAGATGCTCCAGGCCCTTCATCCCCTTCGCAGCCTCCTCTGGACTCTCTCCAGGAGATCCCTGGCTGTTTGATCCCAGGGAGCCCAGAACTGGACACAACACTCCAGGTGGGGCCTGACCAGGGCAGAGCAGAGGGGGAGGATCCCCTCCTGTGACCTGCTGCCCACACTCTTGATGCCCCCAGATGCCAGTGCTTTAGTACAGTGCAAAAGTAGTGTAAAATTCTGGGGGTGAGATGCTGATAAACTTCTTCAGACAGAAGCAGATTCAGGGTCTCTGAATCACACATTTAGACACTCCTTTAATGACTGCATTTGCTGGGGTTGCAGAAAGGCAGCCTTTGAAGTATCCTCACCATTGCCAAGTTCTTCTTGTAGCCAACTGTTTCCTAAATAGGTGGTTCTTATCCCACAGTACAGGAAGCCTCCATGTGAGTGCGGTTGTAGAAGAGGTATATTATTTAACAACCTGCAGACTGTTATTCAATGAAGTGCCTGAATGCTTCTGGGCTGAATTCCATTTACTTATTAATAAAGATTGGAGGTAATACAGGTAGATTTAAGAGATACTGTCATTGGAACAAGAGGATAATGGCTTCTTGCTCTTAAATAACACCGTAACAAAGCAGAAATGTCATTTTTCAGATGTCTTATTGATGGGACATTTATCCTTTGATTGATTGGTGTTTTTCCCCATACACTGATTTACGTTGTGGATGCTACTATATCACCTGACAGACAACAGGGATCCTTACCATCCTTTTACTGATTAGCAGCACCCTAATCAGTTTAAGAAATTTACATCTTCTGTGTACCAGCCCTTAAAAAGACCCACTCCGTTCCCTTTCTGATGGACAAAATCCCTTCCTGAACCACCGTGGATATGCCTAGGTGTGACAGACTCACCAAGATGTTCCACAGAGTATCAGGGGATTCTGGTGGATGAGAAACTTAACATGAGCCAGCAGTGGCTCTTGCAGCTTGCAAGGCCAATGGGATCCTGGGCTCCATCAGCAGAGGGGTGGCAGCAGGGACAGGGAGGGGATTGTCCCTCTCTGCTCTGCCCTGGGGAGGCCCCAGCTGGAGTCCTGTGTCCAGAGCTGGGGCCCCAGTACAAGGAAGACGTGGGACTGGTGGGGAGGGGTCAGAGGAGCCACAGAGATGCTCAGGGGGCTGGAGCAGCTCCCCTACGGAGAGAGGCTGAGGGAGCTGGGCTGGGTCAGCCTGGAGCAGAGAAGGCTGTGGGGGGACCTCACTGCAGCCTCCCAGTACCTGAAGGGAGCTTATAAGCAGGACGGAAGACAATGACAGGACAAGGGGGAATGGATTGAAACTAAAGGAAGGAAGGTTTAGATTAGATATTAGGGGGAAGTTTTTTACATAAAGAGTGGGGAGGGGCTGGAAGGGGCTGCCCAGAGAGGGGGTGGGTGCCCCATCCCTGGGGGTGTTCAAGGCCAGGTTGGCTGGGGCCCTGGGCAACCTTGTGTAGCTCCAGGCCTGGAGGTTGGTGTCCCTGCCTGTGGCAGGGGGTTGGAGCTCTGTGACCCTTGGGGTCCCTTCCAACCCAGCCCAGGCTGGGATTCTATGATTCTAAGAGGGAGCCCTAAAGATAGCATCAGAGAAAGTTCCTCCCTCCTTGCATGACCCACAAGGGCACTAACTGAACAGCAGGCTGTCCTGTGCTCAGGCCTTTCAGAACTTCCTGGGCTGTTCTTTTGAGGACGTTTAGGCCAAATCTGACCTGAATGAGATGTAACCTCCTCTGGGGTTCAACTGTGAGGGGTCAGACTCAGGACGTCACCGTGACTGCACAACGCGAAGCTACTCTGTTGGTACAGGAGGCACTGCCAGAAGGGGAGAACAGTGTCCTTAGCTACAAAAGCTGGCTTGAAGGGATGGGTTTCTTGTCAGGTTCCTCTAAGGCAGTCTCCTCCAGAGCTCTTCACAGGACACTCTGGCCAGGACAGAGTTAATTTCTTCCTAGCAGGGGATGGAATGCTGCGTTTGGGAGTAGGGATGAGAGCAGTGCTGGTAACACAGGGATGTTTCTAGTTGTTGCCAAGCAGCCAGGGGCTTTTCAGTTGTTCTTATTTCCCTGCTGATGAGAAGAGAGGGGGCACAGCCGGGACAGATGACCCAAACTGGCCAAAGAGGGTATTCCATGCCAATTACACCATGCTCAGCATAAAGGGGGCTGGTGGGGGAGACGCAGGCAGCTCCAAGACATGCAGTTTTGGGGGCAATCCAGTTTTGGGATGGCTGTGAGCTGTGCAGCCTGAGCTGTGCAGTTTGGTGAGGCATGGCACTGTGTGTCACCAGTCTCCTGTATTTTGCTATAAAGTCCTGTTACTGTGATTATATCTCTCTCTCTGCTGCCCCAGTAAACTCTCCTTATCCCAACCTGTGAGGTTTTCTTCCTTGGGTTTTCTTCTCCCTTCCTTTTCCCCCTCCCTCAATTCTCACCCCCCTTTAAAGAACAAGCAGCTGTGCTGTGCCCAGCTCTTGGCTGGGGTGAAACCACAACAGACACATATAACTGTAAAAGTCCCAGGGTGAAGCAGAGAACAGGTCAAAATCTACTTAGGGAGGTGCCACTCTAAAAGCACACACAGTGGCATGAACAGATTGCTCCCCTCAGCTTCTGGAAAGGTATCAGAGCCTTGCACTTAGAGAGATAGGGAGAAATTCCAGACAGGATAGGGAGACACAGCTTTGAAGCTCTTCATCTGGGAATTCAGTGTCCTTAGTTTCCAGTGCACATGCCAAATCCTGCAAATCCTTGTGTGAACTTAAACTCAGGAGTTTCCCTCTGAAGATGGGGAAACACTTTTTCACTGTGTGGCAGAGCCTGCCCAGGGAGGCTGTGTGGTCTCCATCCCTGGGGATAGTCAGATGTGCTCCTGGGCAACCCACTCCAGCTCTCCCTGCTTGAGCAGGGTCTGGGACCAGACTCTGGCCTGGTCAGGGGTCCCTTCCCACCTCAACCCCTCTGTGATGTTGTTATGCAAATGTTTCCTTTCAATATATAGCTGTCACAGGGGGCACACATCCAGAGTCCTAACACACACATGAGTAATCTGCTCTTTTGTTCTCTTCCATAACTGGGAGGCTACTCACTTGTTTTCGTTTGTTGGGTCATATCTAGGAAAGGGATCGTGATCGTTGTCGTTGAAATCATAACTTGCCTTGGGATCCTGCATTTAAAAAAACCCAAAACCAAACAGAAACCCAGAATTAACTCAGACAGCTAGAAAATTAACTTTAAAATGCATAGCAAAAATGGATTCTGGGGCCATGTATTTACTTGGTGTGCTTTGTGCTGACAGAAATCAAGCTGGCAGAATTTGATGGACATTAACAATTCCATAAATTTTTCAGGGAGCTTTAATAATTCAGCATTAAACCACTGTATAGAAACCTGCCCCAGATCTAAGCCAAAAAAACCCCACAACCCAACCAGACCCTGCCATCATTGCTAAGTAACGCTCAGCTTCCTGTGACACAGACCAGGTTCCAAATTATGCCCAAGGCAAATACTTCAGTCTCTGTGCTGTAGGAGCTGACTTACAGCACAGAGAGCGACCTGGAGATGAGTGTCTGCATATCAAATTTACAACTGATCCGTTTACTCCGGAGCATTCTAATGCCCAAACTTACGTAGTTGGCGTAGATGTCCGTGTGATTCCACTCCAAGCCATCGTCCAGGACTGTGATGACAACACCCTTGCCTGTAATCCCTTTTTGCCACACAGGAATAACGTGGAGATCCAGTTTGGGCAGGGATGGAGTTATTCTTGTGTCTTGCTGGAGGACAGAAAGGATTAAAATACACCAGCGTTTTCATCCATTCACAGCACACAGGTCTGAAGTCATATTTCAAAGGAGCTCTAAATCACCCCAGCCTGAACTTGTACCTTTTTCCTCAGATTTTGCAAAGATAAAACAAAAACTGGTTTCCTCGGTACTTGTAGCACTGGGAGATGTACCCCGTTACCTGGAGGCCCCTGAAGGCCTCTTATGAACAAAGAGCATCTTGTATGTAATGGAGGTGGGCAGCAGAAACCTGGGGATGGTAGGGATGCACGGATGAACCTTGGAACGCTGAGTTAATAATCAGACCTGCTTGTGTTTGTTCTTCTCAAGGATGAGAAGCCGAGACAGTACCCCACCGTGCAGTGAGCTGTGCTTTCTCCTTTGACATTCAAGTTAGCCAGAGCAAAATAATTAATGGATAAAGCAATTAAGGTAGTCGTTTGGTTAGGAACAACTGTGCTGAATCACAACTTTCTGTTTACTACCCTCATTACTGTTCCTGTGGTAAATCAACTGGAAGCATGAATCATCTACAGCCTTTTCTTCCGCAGCGAGTTCTTTGAAGACGAGCTCTAAATGGGTCATTTCTCCTCTCTAATATTAAATGTGCAGTGCATACATCTTATTTAGGAAACTTGCTTGCAACCCCCATAAAAACACCGGTGTAAAAAAAGCATTTTATTTCTGTTTCTCCGTGCATAATCGCATTAGTTGATCGCAGGTTTTTCATTTCTTTGCTGCCAAATCAACATCACATACAGTACAAGGCTTAGAAAAAGGAAATTTTTAGGGGAATGACCTTTCTTTCATTTTATGCTCTCTCTCCTGACTGTTGCTGTTCAGAGAGTTATTTGAAGTTTCAAGTTTTGTTCTCCAGAATCCCTCAAATAATAATTTTTTCTGTTGATGTGTGAAGGTACACAGAATAGAGAAAAAAACTGTTGCCATCAAATCATAATAATCAGGTAATGATAAGTTACTTAATACAAGCCAGGGAACATATTTGGAAGAAAATATCTAGCAAACATACCCATTTAAACAGGAAAAAAATTCAATAATTTGCTGTAAACCCTTGCTACAAACAAGGGTAAGCATCATGTTTCTGTTTATCATGTGGGAAAACCAGAGGGAAAATTTCTTGCCTCCTACTGGAAACAGGCAAAGAAGGAAACAGATACTCAGCTTCAAAGAAAAGTCAAATTCTTAAAGATAACCAATTTTTTACATTGAAAAGACGTCTGCAGGAATCTGGAAATACGTTATGCTATGTGGCTTGTAATTTATTTTTCCCAGCTCTGACGAAGGAAAGGGAGGGCAAAGCATCATACAAACAGTCTGCTCTCCCTAAAATGAACTGGAGAAAGGAATTTCACAGAATCACAGCATCACTGGGCTAGAAAAGCCCTTTAAGCTGATGGAGTCCAACCGTCCCTGTCCTGTGCTAAACCAGATCCCTGAGCCCCTCATCTCCCCGCCTGTTAAACACACCCAGGGCCGGGGACTCAGCCCCTCCCTGGGCAGCCTGGGCCAGGCCCTGACAGCTCTGCCAGGGAAGAACTTTGCCCTCCCAGCTGAGCTGACCCTGCCCTGGGGCAGCTTGAGCCCATTGCCCCTTGTCCCATCTCCTGTCCCCTGGCTGCAGAGACCCTCGCCCACCTCTCTGCACCCTCCTGGCAGGGCAGGGGAGGTGGGGAGAAGGTCTCCCCTCAGCCTCCTCTTCTCCAGGCTGAACACCCCCAGCTCCCTCAGCCGCTCCTCAGAGGATTTGCCCTCCAGCCCCTTCCCCAGCCTGGCTGCCCTTCTCTGGACACGCTCCAGGCCCTCCATGTCCTTCTGGCAGTGAGGGGCCCAGAACTGGGCCCAGCACTCAAAGTGCGGCCTCCCCAGTGCCGAGTTTCCATCCACACAGGCCACGCTTGTGCTTGACTCCTCTTCTCTGTTTGTTACACCCACCTCTAATCCCATCCCTATCCCCATGAAAGCAGTGATGTCTGGACTGCAGGTTCAGCTAGATGCTTGAAAGAAACCACGTAAAGCACAAGAGATGACTGTGCTTCTGAGCTGCTGCAGACAAAGAGAAACTACAGAGCGCAGGACGTTCCCTTATCGTGAGGCCTGGGACACGCAAGCTGTGGAGAACCCTCTCTACTTCAGCCCTAGTCCAAGGGGCTGGGGGCATTCACCACAGGCATGTGCTTTTCTTTTCATCTCTGCACAACCACGGCTCTATAAGGAAACACTTGGCCCACCTCAGTGGTTACATGGGGTTTCTTGTATGCCAGGTGTAAATATTTTACAGGCACCTCAAAGGATGCGTTTAGCTGTGGCACTGCTTTCTAATGCCAGTCCCCATCCTAAGCAGCCATCTGAATTTGGCTTTGCACAAAGGCAACAGAAGGTTGCCTGGGAGGGTTATCCTGGAGATCTCTCATTTTTATACCGTGTGCTAATGAGAGGGACTCCTCATTAACTCCCTCTGGGGCAATGTCTCTGACACGGTGGCACAGCGCAGCTGATAGCACAGGGCAGCTGATAGCACAACCGAAATTCACCACCCCCCTGCAGTTACACGACGACACCCGCTCTCACCAGATACCACTGCTGGTTCCACATAGGATCGTTGAAGAGATTTTCTGCTGAGTCTCTCACGGTGGCACGCTTGGTTCTCTTCTTTTCATACTGCTGCTCTGCCCACGACACCTACAATGATTTGCACAAGCGTGACAAGCGAGCCTCTGTAAGTTAGGGCTTTCCCAGCCTAGGGAGGGTAAGGGGTTCCCTCACACAGCGGGATTTTTGATGCCTAAAGCGGAACGAGCAATTTTTGATGCAGATAGGAGGATTACTGGTACTGTCGTCTGGGGAAGACGGCTCGGTGAAATCACAATGCGACAGAATCTACTCAGAGGAGATCGTTATGTACAAGTTAACAGTTGGACTGTGAGTGCCACGCGATGCAGGCTTTGATACCGAACGTGCGGTTTGGTTAGAAGGTTATCTAAGCAGCGGTGGTTACTGAAACAAGCCAACCCACAGCCTGCTTCTTTCTCCTACTTACATTTTAATCCTCATCTATTTCTCTTGGGAGCTAAAAGGAAAGGAGAAAGATTATCTCTGGCTTTAGTCTAGCAATCATAATGATGCAACGTTACTCATAGCCCAGCTGGACCTTCAAATCTCCTTCCCAGTGGTGTTTTGAAATGTCATCAATTAGTAAGCTATGAATATTGGACTAACTTCATCACTGGCATAATTCCACTTAAGGCGACTGAAAGCCAGAATGCTTCAGCATGTTTTATTTAAGCACGGATGCGACGAGCTGCGCGGCATTTGTGCACGGACACAGCCATCTCTTAAGTCACTAAGGCTGCATTATAAAGCTTGAACACATCACTGAACCCAGTTTGATCTGAATCCTTATTCTGCTACCTCCATCTGTACTGAATGCTGCTTTTGGAAGTGGGAATAAAACTGTTCTTCATTGCCAGCACCTGGACAGTCACTCTGACACAGACCAAGCTGGTGTGTTTCATCCCGGTTTCCCAGCGAGCAAAGCGAACCCTGGCTCGGTACCCTGCCATACTCCTGCTACCAGCCTGAAGCAGAGGGTGCCTCAGACACAACCTCCCCATGCAAACGCCTGAACAGATTTCGTTGTTTTTCTCTACTGGAATCTGATGGCTTTGTGGTCCTTACATCCATCGCCATATACGAAACGATAACAAGGGTGACTCAGAAATTACAGTAATAAGAAAGTGCTGATTTGATTAAAATACGACTTCCTAGTGAGAGCCTAATGAAAATTCACTACCAGAACATACACCCTGAAGAACGGCAGCTACACCAGGCAGGCACAAACACTGGAAGCTCTCCTTTACGATTTCCTGCGCTACATGTTTGGTGCCAAACCCCCCCACAAACCACAGTTAGTCACAGAAGATGAATATGCTCGTGGAAGTATCTTAAACCTCCCTACTGATACCCAGAGTCACACATGCTCGTGCACAGCTCCCCTCCCTGCCCGCAGCGAAGTGTGGCCTCCTCATCACCCAGCAGCAATTAACGAGGGACAACTTCCACGCTCACTATTATTTATTATTTCAGTGTGGACAGCTGCATGGAGGGGAATGAGCTGAAACCACTGAGCACGTATGTCAGACAACAAGCCAGATGCCTGTCACTCAGCAGCCGGGTGACAGGCCACCCACCCACAGCAAAGGCTGAAGGCCCCGTGCCAGCTCCCCAGTTGCTGACACACAGAACGCAACAAGAGCTCTTCAGATTCAGGCCTGCTGCAAGAAAGCAGGTTTGGAAACCAGCAGAAATGCTGGAGGAATGTAGGGAACCGAACAATCACACCCCTTTGGTATATCCCTGGCCTTTATCTGGGTTTACAACAAGCACCAGGACATCTATAGGGAGCTGAGAAATATTCAGGTCAGAGCCAAGTGTTGTCCCGGCTTTCACACTTAACACACCGTGAAATTCATGAAGGCCTTACACAAAGAGAAGCAGGGTTCCCTTCTCTCTCCCTCTGTAAGGATCGGATTTAAATCTTTTTAAACAGGCTGCCGCTGCACAAGAGGAGCTCTTAGGAGCAAAGGTCCATGTCTAACTGCACAGCATCGCATGATTGCTTTGTGTTTATATACTTACATAATGACATAATTACATCCCATTCACTCACCCAGGCAATTTGCATACTAGATGGTAAATAAAAGGGAAATTGGAGTAAAATTAGCAGATCACCTGCAGGACTTGGAAGCTCTGCTTTTGGATCTAAGTGTGTAAGTCTACACCAACATGTGTAGACATGACTGTTCCCATTCTGGCTACAACATCAGCATTGGGGATATTAAACACAGTCAAGATCCCCTGTGCAAGCGATGAATTTGATGTAGTTAAGTCCAAAAAAGGACAGAACTGCAACCAAGACCGGTCCCAAACACTGAGCTATCGTGGCGTTGAACCATACGGGTATGGGTATGAATTAGAGCACTAATTCACAGCTGTGGTTTTGAACATCCCTGTTTTAGAATGATTTCACCTGGAAGATGCCAGCGTTCACAAGGAGACAGATCTGTGCGTGCAGTTTTGAAGCAGAACAGGCAAAACAAATGCCCTGTGTCTCCCCCCCTCCTGCGCCCAGAACACTTGCTCCTAGGTGACAGCTCCACGTAAAACCTCCGGATAACCAGTTACTCCTTCTCACCTGTCAAATCGCTGGCTTTCACAACTAGGTTTTTTCGTGCCTTGGACTGCTCGTATTTTTCCATGGCTGCAGTCATGCTGATTTGAAATTCAAATTTCATTGTTATGAAATTTGCCAGAAATTGGTTTGTTGGGGTTTTTTTTAAGAGGGGCTGACAGAATTTAGGTCTGCTCCTTAAATTCACCGCCCCTCCTCCCCTCTCCCCCACCCCCCCATTTTCTCAGTGTGTTTACAGGCATGCCTCTCTCTTGAATAAAGCCAAACAAACAGGGAGCCTGCTTCATCAGCACACTGCACCTCAGATCCCTGGATCTCCAGTGTGCCCGCTCTCCAGTTGCAGTGGGCTCCCAGTGTACCCAAAGACTGCCACCAGACAGCGTGTGATGGATCCTTTGAGAAGGGTTGGGGATTTTTTTTTAGCACAGAAGACAATCCAGCACCACCTCAGCCTTTCACCCTCCTCCCCCCCTTTTTATTTTTACATATTCATTCACTTTAAATCAAGCCTAACTCCCACATTAATTGCACAGATGTGGCCTGACTGGACTAACTGCACCTCTGGATCTTTGAACTGAGCCCTGTGGTTCCTCGGTCGTATTTTCATCAGCCACATGCTGGCATCTGAAATCCCAAGCCTCTGCAATGCTGCCTATCTTAAATCTTAATTTGGAAGGTGCTTGCAAAAAATATGGTGCGAGAAGGTCAGATTCTGCCTGCTAATGACAGAATAATAAAGTATTATTCAGCACAAGTATGGATGGCTGAATATATTAGACTTGCAAAACAAGGAGAGCCTGCCTGTGACCTCATTACGAAGCTGGTAATAAGGAGGCAGAATAAACAGAGAGCATGAAAAAGAACAAATGCAACACTCACCCGCTCATCATCGGAAAGTCTTTTAGTGATGTGAATGGCACTCCTCCGAGACCGCCTTGGATGGCTTTTGTGCCTGAACAGGTAGTGGTTTTTCAGCGATCCAATCTGTAAGACAGAGGTGTGCTTTAACTATGGAGAGGTATGTCCCCACGAACATCAACAATCACCGTCTGGCCCAATCCATTCTGCTCAACAACGGGAGGGAAGAGCAAGAAACGACCCTTGGGGTATTTTAACCTGAACGGAGGAACACTCCTCAAAGAGGCACAGCCTGTGCACAGCCAGAAGAACCCTGGGGAGTAACTAAGCCAGGGAAGCAGCAGTATCACTACTACAGTGTGCAGCCCTGTTGCACCCTGTAGTAGTGACCGGCACACACTTGGCACCCTGCGAAGGACGGGCTGTATGTGTGGCTGCAGGCGAGTTCCACCTGCTCACCCCAGGGTTCAGCTGGACACTCACTGCAGCTTTGGAGGGACGACTGTGGTGGGGGTTTGCACGGGCATCCCCTGGGCTGGCGCTGGCATCCGGGCAGCAGCTGGACCCCCCAAACGCTGGCTGCACCCCGCCGGCTTTAAACACCCCTCTTCGCAAAGCGGGACGGGGAGTGATGGGGGTGGGGGACAGGTTGAGTGGAAGGCTGACAGCTCCAACCGTACTCAGGGCGGTGGGATCACACCCGGCGTTGAGCCTGAGGAACGTGACGGTGCCCGGGGCATGGGGCCGGGCTGGAGACCGGGCAGGGGCCGCCCGCATCACTGGGCCCACCCGCGGCGAGGGCTGCGGGGCGGCTAGGAGGAGCGGAGTCCCCCGGCGCTGCCAGACGCGCCGGCTGGCACAGGACCCCTCGTCTGGAGGTGGGACGAGGCTGTTACCTAAAGGCGGTTACTCATCCCTGACAACGCTGACGTCACGGCATCCCAAAAAAAAGCGCCGGGAGGGCCTGCTGGAGAGAAGCCCCGCGATGGTGATGGAGCCTCGGGGGCGGGATGGGGGCGGGCCAGGTCGGAGGCGGTGCGGGGCCGGAGCCAGGGCTGCCCGCGCCCTCCTGCCGCCCGCTCCCCTCGGGGAGAGCCGCAGCGCCCTGCCCGCTCCCCTCCGGCTGAGCGGGGTGCCCTGCCCGGCCCTCCCCGCTCCCCTCCGTCCGAGCCGTCCCCGGCCGGGCGTCACGGTCGTGGGGCTCCCCGCCAGGTGTGGACCCGGCCGGGGGGCGGCGGAAGGACAGGGCGCTTCAAACTCCCCGGAGCCCCGCCGGGGGGGTGAGGGTCTAGGGTGTGTGGAGGGGGGTGCCGGCCACAAGTTTCTAGGCAGCCCAGAGGAGGGATGCAGGGATGCAGGGAGGGTTGGAGGGATGCAGGGAAAGGAGCCCCGGCGCGGGGCGTCTCGCCCGGGCTTCTCGGCGCGGCGGTCCGTATCGTGTCCCCCCCACCCTCGCCCGGCCGTACCTGCCCCACGAGGTCGTAGTCCAGCTCCTCCGCGATCGCTCTGGCGGCGTCGGGGCCGGCTGGGATCTCCGCCGCCCACTCGTTGAGGAACTGGCGCTCGGCGCTGCCGCCGCGGGCCAGGCAGCACGCAGCCAGCAGCGCCAGGGCCGCGCACCGGCCGGCCCAGAGCCGACCGTCCATGGCCGCGGGGCTCCGGCAGCGGCGGTGAGGCGGCGGGCTGCGGCGGGGCGCCGCGTTGCTAGGCGAGCGCAGGGGGAGCGGGCGGGGAGGCGGCCCGGCGCGGGTCCCTGCCTTGCCTTGCCTTGCCTTGCCTTGCCTTGCCTTGCCTTGCCTGCCGGCGCGGCTGCCCGGGGCTGCGCGGCGCCCAGACCCTCCGGAGCCGGAATGGAAATGAGTGTTTACACGTCAAAACGACGACAGCCATCCTGACGTCAAGTGTACCTGGCCCCCGAGCCGGGGGGGTGAGGGGTGGGGAGGTGGGGGGGTGGTAATTCCCCGCGGGGGGGGGGGCGCGGAAACGAGCGGGAGGGGCGCGGGCGGGGGAGCAGCTCGGCTGGCCCCGGGCGGCACCAGCGGGACGGGGGCGGCCGGTCCTCGGCGGCGGCAACTTGGCGGACTTATCGCCCCCCCCAACTCCCCATCCCCCCCCCCCGCAGCACCCCCACACACACACACACACAGAGCCCCTTCGGGGCGGGGGTCGGGGCGATGGAGGCGGAGGGAGGGCGCGGGGTTCTCGGTCCCCGCGGGCGGGGGCAGCGAGCGCACGGCTGCGCGGGGCTGGGCTTTGTGCTGCGCTGCGATCGGCGCCCTTGTTACAGACGGTCGCAGGGATTCACCCCCCAGCCGAAGGTGAGGCAGCAGCCCGGACCTCGCCCTGTCCCCCCACAGACCCCTCGGAGGGGGGGGAGGGATGGGGAGATGGGGGGGTTATCCCCCGGCCCCGCGCTGTCGCTGGAGGGGGGGAAGGAGGGGGGAGCATCCCTCGCATCCCAGCCGCGGTGCGAGGGATGGGCTGGCCGAGCCAAACGGGTTTTTCAATTAAATTAATACCCCGGGACCTCGTGCGCCGTGGTGCATCCTTAACGCGCCCCGTCCGCGGCAGGTCCAAGCCGCCGTAGGTATGCTGCATCCATCGGCACCGCGACCGGGTCCCATTATGTAACAAGCATCTTCCTCCCCAAGTGCGGTGCCGACTCGTTGTAAATTCACTTTAAATTATCTCTTTTTTTTCCCCTTTTCCCTCCCCCCTTTAACCCGCACCCGGCGGCCTGCACTTTGCATTTTTCTCAGCAAATGCTGCAGTTTGTTAAGTACTCGTTTATTTCCCTATTTTCATTTCGCAGCTGCATTTCCCGGGCTCCTTCTGTTTTATTTACTACCGGATTCATTGTCTCTCCTGTCGTGTCAGAAAACGCCTCTAAAAATTGCCTAGCATTTCTTAAATCCCCTGAACATTTTGGCAGCTTCGGTTTACAGGTAAAAGTCTGTTTCATCGCCCCATTCCTCCAACTTTTAAATTGGAAAAGTCAGTAAGTTGCTTTTAAGTGTGAGAACTGCGATTTAATACTGCTTTCCTCACTCGGTTCACTGCAGAGTGACAGGTCCGCCAACCCTACTCTTTGTTGGCTTCTAAAATAGGGCACTAATGGAAAACATAAATACGAGACAGTGAGGAGAGGGAAATACTGTGAAAGGCCAGTGTTTTGGCATCCAGAATCTCAGCCTCAGGCATCCTGGCGCAGGGATGGGCACGGTGCTGAGAGCTGGTAGGGATGGAGGCTCGTTGCCACTGAAGCAACGAGCCCTGACCTGTCCAGGAGCCCAAAATACCAGGCATCTGAATGGATTGAGGGAGGGGGAAAGCAATGAGGAAGCAGTAAGCATAGCAGGAACACCGATAGGGTATCAATACACGTCGATACTGGATCAAACACCAGTAAAATGTCAGCACAGCCCCATCCTGCTTCACCTGCCCTCCCAGCAGCCAGGGATAGTGACAGGGCACCATTTGTCAGAGTCAAGCCAGCGACAAGGACATGTGTTTTCTGTTGGCTTTGATTTATGGTGCTCTCCGCATGGTTTTCTCAGGATTCTTTGCCAAAAATGTTATTTCCTTCACTTCCCTGGACAGATGCCTTGGAGATCCCTCTCTCCTCCTCTTAGCAATGTGGATCTGAGGCTTTCTGTACATGTGGCTGTCTCGCCGGGCAGTTTCTGGGTCCACGCAGGCTTTTCCTGTGTCAGTTTTAGCACTGCTGTTCTGCTCAAAGCACAGAGGGCTTCTCACCCTTCCCTCTTCGTCACCGAGACTGCAGCCTGGCTTGAGTTCCACATTTTGCATTAAGCAGCCGTGCAGAAGCATTTCCTGCACACAGAAACGGAACGGGAGCCCCATGTACCTGTAACGACTGTTTGTATTTCCAGGTCTTGTGTCATGGTTGGAACATCTGCACCCCAAAGACCGTTCTGAAAAATCTCTGCACTCTTTTCATTGAATCATAGAGTGCAGTGGTAGAACCCCAGGCTGGTGGGGTGAGCAGGGCCCTCAGACTCCCCCAGTGCCTCAACAGGGACATCCCCCCCAGCCCCAAGGTGCTCCAAGCCCCATCCAACCCGGTCTTGAGCCCTGACAGTGATCCCAGGGCAGCCCCAGCTTCTCTGGGCATCCTGTGCCAGGGCCTCTCCCTCCCTGGGAAGGGTTTCTGCTTCCCAATATCTCATCTAAATCTGTCCTCTCTCAGTTAAAAGACATTATCCCTTGTCCTGTCACCACAGCCCCTTACAAGGTGTCCTCTCCAGCCTGTCCAGGTCCCATTGGATGTCATCCTTTCCCTGCATCATGTCAGCCCACCCACAGCTCAGTGTCTTTGGCAAACTGGTTGAGGGAGCACTCGATCCCACTCTCCCTGTCTCCAGCAGATGTCAAACACCACCAACCCCTGGTGTTAACCAGTACTGAGCCCTGAGCAGCACCAGTCCTCACTGGTCTCCACTTGCACTTCAAGCCATTGACCACAACTCTTTGAGAGAAATCCTCCAGCCAATTCCTTACCCACCGACTGGTCCATCCATCACATCCATGTCTCTCCAGTTAACAGACAAGGAGTTCATTCAGGACAGTGTCAGATCCTTCACACAATTCCAGGTAGATGATGTTTGTCAGTCTTCCCTTATCCACCAAAGCTGTGACCCCATCGTAGAGGGCCACCAGATTTGTCAGGCACGATTTGCCCTTAGTGAAGCCACGTTGGCTGTCACCAGTCACCTCCCCATTTTCCATGTGCCTGAGCACAGTTTCCAGGAGGATCTGCTCCATGATCCTGCCAGGTGCAGTGGTGAGACTGACCAGCCTGTTGTTACCTTCTCCTTAAAAACAGAGGTTATGTGTCCCTTTGGCTAGTCAGTGGGGACTTTTCTGGATTATTAATTCATCCACGTGTGTTTATGTATTGGGATATCTTTCTGCTGGGGACTTGAGTTGGATGGACTGTGTGTGGAGTCCTGGGCTGTGCTGGAGAACAAGCTATGTGCTTATACAAGGTTGGTTTTCCCATCCATTAATGAAGGATGCTGCCCAACCTATTGCATTCCTACCAATAATAGCACAATAAAAGGGAACAGCTTGCTCAGGAGCATCAGGTGGAGACAAAGCTAATTGTTTCATGCTCAATAAACAATTTAGGTTTGGTTTTTATCAGCGAAAGATTTATTTAGCCCCTGATGTGCCCAACGGTGTTCTGCCTGAGTGTGAAATCAGAAACCAACACAGGGCCCATTATAAAAACTCTATTGCTAGTGCATAGCTTCAGTTTAACAGGATATTAAAGATGGACGTGCTTCTAGGGGAATCTTCATTGTAGTAACAAGCTCGTTGCATCTGGTGGGGAACTGTTCGTAAAGCAGCTCTTGAGGGCTTTTCAGTGGGCAGTAGCTGAGTGGGACGTTTCCCAGGGTGAAGTGTCGGGCTGTAGAAACAAGTGCCAATGTTCCCTTGCACACAGGTAGGGTGTCTGTGTGTGTAATACTGGGTACCCACTGCTGTCAGCGCTACAGGCTGGGGGAGACTGTCTGGAGAGCTGTCAGGCAGAGAAGGACCTGGGGGTGTTGGGTGACTGTGACTGAACACGAGCCAGCAGTGTGCCCGGGGGGCCAGGAAGGCCAAGGGCATCCTGGCTTGTGCCAGAGCCAGCGTGGCCAGCAGGGCTGGGGAGGGGATTGTGCCCCTGCACTGGGCACTGGGGAGGCCGCACCTCGAGTGCTGGGCCCAGTTCTGGGCCCCTCACTGCCAGAAGGACATGGAGGGCCTGGAGCGTGTCCAGAGAAGGGCAGCCAGGCTGGGGAAGGGGCTGGAGGGCAAATCCTCTGAGGAGCGGCTGAGGGAGCTGGGGGTGTTCAGCCTGGAGAAGAGGAGGCTGAGGGGAGACCTTCTCCCCACCTCCCCTGCCCTGCCAGGAGGGTGCAGAGAGGTGGGCGAGGGTCTCTTCAGCCAGGGGACAGGAGATGGGACAAGGGGCAATGGGCTCAAGCTGCCCCAGGGCAGGGTCAGCTCAGCTGGGAGGGCAAAGTTCTTCCCTGGCAGAGCTGTCAGGGCCTGGCCCAGGCTGCCCAGGGAGGGGCTGAGTCCCCGGCCCTGGGTGTGTTTAACAGGCGGGGAGATGAGGGAAGGTGTATGTTACAGCGGTGTAAATGAACCAAAACCAGAACGCATGGGGCAGGAATTGCCTCAGGAAGCACAGCTCCCCTCTTAGCTGCTGTGCCATCACTGCTGACTGCCACAGGACATGGCAGCGGGGAGAGGCTGCACTGGAGGCAGGGCCCAGAGTAGGGAGCAGCAGGGTCTTGGGCTGCCAGCATGGGAACTTCTTGTAGTTTTGTGTGGCCGGGTTCTGGAGGAGAAGGTTGGGGGATGCAGGGGTGGCTTGCACCCCAGGAAGCCATGAGGTGAAGTCAGCATTCCCCATTCCTGGCGCTGTTCAAGGCCAGGTTGGATGGGGCCCTGGGCAGCCTTGTGTAGCTCCAGGCCTGGAGGTTGGTGTCCCTGCCTGTGGCAGGGGGTTGGAGCTCTGTGACCCTTCGGGTCCCTCCCAACCCAGACCAGGCTGTGAGTCTGTGATTCTATGAACCTTTGTGCAACTCAAGCAAAAGGAGCAGTTGTGTCCAGGGCTGGGCTCCCTGGGATCAAACAGCCAGGGATCTCCTAGAGAGAGACCAGAGGAGGCTGCGAAGGGGATGAAGGGCCTGGAGCATCTCCCCTGTGAGGAAAGGCTGAGTGAGCTGGGGCTGTTCAGCCTGGAGAGAAGAGACTGAGAGGGGATCTGATCAATGGGGATCAATAGCTGAAGGGTGGGACACAGGGGACATGGGCAGCCTCTGCTCAGTGTCTGTGGGGACAGGACAAGGGGCGATGGGCTCAAGTTGGAGCACAGGGAGTTCCCCCCACAATGTGGGGCAGAACTTCTTCCCAGTGAGGGTGAGGGAGCCCTGGGACAGGCTGCCCAGGGGGTGTGGAGTCTCCTTCTCTGGAGAGATTCCAGCCCCGTCTGGACGCCACCCTGTGCGCCCTGTCCCAGGGACCCTGCTTTGGCAGGGGGTTGGACCCCAGGGGCTCTGGAGGGCCCTTCCCACCCCTACAGCTCTGTGAGTCTGTGATTCTGTATCCATCTTACCAGGAGGGCAAATAATGAAGGAGCACAGGTGAGCAGGACAGAGCGGAACTGAAGGCAGGTAAAAGAATTAGGAATAAAAATCATTAAGAAACAAAGAGGAAAAAATTAAGAAAACAATAAACAGGCTTCTGGGGGATGCTGTCATTTCATCATCATGTTATTTTGAAAGAATATTCCTGATGAGGAAGGGTATTATGTAATGAAATTTCCTTCTGAATCGGTCATAAAATAAAAGCCAGAGAGCAAATTCATCTCTGATGTCACTTCATGGAATCCAACTGATTTGATTTTGCAAAATGAAAGTAAGCATTTTTGGTCTGCCCACAGAGCTTGCTTTCAACACAGGAACTTAATTAGGTTAAAATGTTGGTCGTCCTTCACGGGTAAACAATAAGCCATCAGTGTGGGAAGCCAAGAGTCACATTTCCAAATCAGGAGGAAGATGTCCTGAACATGTCCCTGCACTCTGCTCTGAACCGACAGAGAAAGATGAGACCAGGTCCTGCTGCTGGGGATCTTCCAGAGTCATGGACCAGATCCTGCTGCTAGGGATCTTCCCCAACCACGGAGCAGGTCTCACTGCTAGGAATCTTCCACTGCCACGGACCAGTTCCCACTGCTAGGGATCTTCCCCAGTCATGGACCAGGTCCCACTGCTGGGGATCTTCCCCCACCACAGACAGCCAAAGCAGATACCTGACCGCTGCCAGCCTGGCTCTGGGAGTAACACTGATGCAGAGACAGAGATGCTTGTTTGGAGGAAGAGACCAAGGCACAGGGATTGAGGATCAACCCAGCCCTTGTCTGAGTGTTTTGGCTGCTGCCTGTCATCAGTGTTGTCAGTTTGAGGGTGGCTCTCAGGCTGTGCTGCCGGCTGCCTGTGCAGAGCTGCTCCAGGGTACCTGTTCTGCAGGATACCTCCACCTTCCACCCTGACTGCCGAGAGACTGGGATAGCACTGAACCATCATCCATGGGGAAGAGCACCACCTTTCTGCTCTTAGTTCTCTTCCAAGTGCCTTCATTTAGAACAACCCCTTGCAGCAAACCAGTCAGGAGCAGTGACCGCTGATATTTCTGCCTGCATCTCGTTACAAAACTCTCCTGTTATTACCTTCTCAACATCAGCAGATCACAGAATCACAGATTCACAAAGCTGTCGGGGTTGGAAGGGCCCCCCAGAGCCCCTGGGGTCCAGCCCCCTGCCAAAGCAGGGTCCCTGGGACAGGGCGCACAGGGCAGCGTCCAGACGGGGCTGGAATCTCTCCAGAGAAGGAGACTCCACACCCCCTGGGCAGCCTGTCCCAGGGCTCCCTCACCCTCAGCGGGAAGAAGTTCTGCCCCACATTGGGGGGGAACTCCCTGTGCTCCAGCTTGAGCCCATCGCCCCTTGTCCTGTCCCCACAGACACTGAGCAGAGGCTGCCCATGTCCCCTGTGTCCCACCCTTCAGCTATTGATCCCCATTGATCAGATCCCCTCTCAGTCTCTTCTCTCCAGGCTGAACAGCCCCAGCTCACTCAGCCTTTCCTCACAGCGGAGATGCTCCAGGCCCTTCATCCCCTTTGCAGCGTCCTCTGGACTCTCTCCAGGAGATCCCTGGCTGTTTGATCCCAGGGAGCCCAGCACTGGACACAACACTCCAGGTGGGGCCTGACCAGGGCAGAGCAGAGGGGGAGGATTCCCTCCTGTGACCTGCTGCCCACACCCCTCTTGATGCCCCCAGGATCCCACTGGCCTTCTTAGCCCCCAGGGCACACTGCTGGCTCATGGCCACCCTGTCACCCACCAGCACCCCCAGGTCCTTCTCCACAGAGCTCCTCTCCAGCAGCTCACCCCCAGCCTGTCCTGATTCCAGCAGTTATTCCTTCCCAGGGCAAGACTCTACACTTGCTTTTATCAAACCTCATTTGTCTTCTCCCTGCCCAGCTCTCCAGCCTGTCCAGGTCAAACTCACCTCTTACTCAGCTGTTGGGAGCTGAGTGCCTCTGCAAGATAAAACCTGGGTTTGCAAAGTATAAAAGCATCCAGCTACATGCGTGTCGGTGTTATCCCGTGGACTCTGTTTGAAGGGTCTAATTTCAGACAGTTAGCACCGTTCAAATGGGAATTTGTTTTATATGCAGCTTTAATTTGCTAAGTCAGAGCGCCGTGGTTTAAAATGGGAGTAGCTGGCAACACAGTTTGGAGGCTAAAGTGGCTGTGGTAGCCGCTGTACTTTAATTATTTAAATGCTGAAAGGGGCTGTGCTGCTGCTTGTATTCAATTTGGCTGCTGACCAAAGGAGGCTCTTGGAACCTGCTCGGTTTTGGTAGCGGGGTTTCTTCCTCTGCAGGAGCCAGCGCTCCGAGTCACTGAAGGGTAGCATAAAGAGATGCCATATGTGTAGGCAGGCAGAGGAACAGGGGAAACACCTGTTTTCTCCCTCAATTACTGCCCGCAGACTAGCGGGGCATGTTTATTTTGGGGGCATTACATTTGCTTGGGTAATAGCGCGTGAGACATTTCCAGTTTCAGGGCGGACGAGCAGGGAGAGCAGCTAATCACGTCCCTACAAATGAAAGGCAAACAAGCCCTCCCAGCCCCACGCCGGGTTAAAGGGGGGGGCCTAATGACACCCCACATCCCCCGCTGCCCGCGGGAAGCAGTTGGTGAGCAGCCGTCCCTTCCTGGCAACCCGGCTAATTCTGTTTACTTGACAGCCCGGACTAATTCGGGTGAAAAACCTGGGAAAAATGCATCCTTGGGACTGTGGGAGAGGCAGGAAAGCCACGGAAGAACAGCAGCCGTGCCATTATTTGGAAGAGACGAAGTCCCCCCCTAAGTATTTTACTGCGGGCAATAGGAGGGGGCACAGTGGCAAGTTCACATCCTGTTGGCTTGTAATCCAGGTAACAGAGGTGATCAAGGAAAGGAAATGTTGTAGGGGAGCATGTTACCAACATCAGCTGTAAACACCAACATTTGCACATCCTTAGGGCTGTACTTTTATTAACATCTTACTTAAGGGGCTTCATTGTCCTCGCTTCACTCTTCCACAGATCCCTAAGCAAGGGCTGATGAACCCCTCAATCACCGATGCCTTTTAATAACAGGGCCAGTAATACTAATATATTAAAACAGTGCTGATGGAAACACTGCTGAGAATTCAGAATTGCTGTTTTCCTTGCACATTTCATTTAGAGGGGGTGGTTTTGTAGAAGTCTTTTTCAGAAGACTAAGCACATTGATTAATTTTGTTTAAATGGCTCTTACGCCGTGTTCCTCCTCTTTGTGTTCCATTCCAAGTGTGACGGAAAAGAGAAAAGACCAGGAAGGACAGAATACATGAGAGGAGAGTAAAAATACACAGGTAAACAAACCCCACCCAGAGCTATATAAAAAGCGTGCAAAAAAGTAGTCCGTTCCTTCTCTCTGTCTTATTATTTTGGAGCTTATGAGTGAAGCAACAAAGAAAAAAAGTGACAATAAATGATCATTTTAGGTTAAAATTTTAGGAAGGTTTTCTTGTGTGGGGAAAGGGTTGTCTCGCTGAAGAAGCGGGTGAGAAACTGAATTACAAGTGCTCCCTGCCAAAGCCAGTGCTGGGCCTGTGAGGTATGGACATGAGGGAGGAGCATCGCAGAGCAGAATAGGTGGCTGACAGGCAGGACACTGCGCTGCCATCCAGCGAGACCTGGACAGGCTGGAGAGCTGGGCAGGGAGAAACCAGATGGTGTTCAACAAAAGCAAGTGTAGAGTCTTGCCCTGGGAAGGAATAACTGCTGGAATCAGGACAGGCTGGGGGTGAGCTGCTGGAGAGGAGCTCTGTGGAGAAGGTCCTGGGGGTGCTGGTGGGTGACAGGGTGGCCATGAGCCAGCAGTGTGCCCTGGGGGCCTAGAGGCCAATGGGATCCTGGGGGCATCAAGAGGAGTGTGGGCAGCAGGTCACAGGAGGGGATCCTCCCCCTCTGCTCTGCCCTGGTCAGGCCCCACCTGGAGTGTTGTGTCCAGTGCTGGGCTCCCTGGGATCAAACAGCCAGGGGTCTCCTGGAGAGAGTCCAGAGGAGGCTGCGAAGGGGATGAAGGGCCTGGAGCATCTCCCCTCTGAGGAAAGGCTGAGTGAGCTGGGGCTGTTCAGCCTGGAGAGAAGAGACTGAGAGGGGATCTGATCAATGGGGATCAATAGCTGAAGGGTGGGACACAGGGGACATGGGCAGCCTCTGCTCAGTGCCTGTGGGGACAGGACAAGGGGCGATGGGCTCAAGTTGGAGCACAGGGAGTTCCCCCCCAATGTGGGGCAGAACTTCTTCCCGCTGAGGGTGAGGGAGCCCTGGGACAGGCTGCCCAGGGGGTGTGGAGTCTCCTTCTCTGGAGAGATTCCAGCCCCGTCTGGACGCCGCCCTGTGCGCCCTGTCCCAGGGACCCTGCTTTGGCAGGGGGCTGGACCCCAGGGGCTCTGGGGGGCCCTTCCCACCCCTACAGCTCTGTGGGTCTGTTATTCTGTGCAGAAGCGTGTAGCTTTCTCCTCCACCTTCTCATGTCATTTCCCTGTGTCCCTGTGTCAAGGGATCCGGCTGCCCTTCTGAAGCCCAGTTGGTCACCTTCTCTGGGTGTGTTTAACAGGCGGGGAGATGAGGGGCTCAGGGATCTGGTTTAGCACAGGACAGGGACAGTTGGACTCGGTGAACTTTAAGGGCTTTTCCAACCTGGTGATGTGATTCTGTGGTGCCTGAGGTCACCTCGTGGGGAGACAGCCCCACTCAGAAAACCTGTTTCCTCTCCAGCCATCCTGTTTCAGGTTTACCTTTGACTTGCATAAGGTCAATGAAGAACACATTTGAAGTCCAACCGGTCTAAATCAGCCATCAAAATGTCCTCATTTTGGTTTGGCCAAAGCAGCACCAGGCTGGGGACAGGCGATGCTTCTATTGTGCCTTGCCCCACAGGGTGTCTGTGCATCCTGCACCGCCTGCTTTTGGATGCTGTCGAGGGCTGCCCGTGTACTCCAGTGCTGATTTATATCCAGTGAATAGAATCTAGTGGGAAAGGTGCACATGTTTGAGCTGCTGGGAGGGAGCTTTTCAGTATCCCTTGAGCTGAGGTTCAGCGATGATAAAGCGAAGGCATGTCAAAGGAAATGGCTCTCCCCAGCCCAAGCTGCTGTTTGAGAATACGTCCATCCCTTCTCTGCGTGCACGTCATGCTGTTAGCAGGCAGCGGTTTTTCCAGTGCTTAGCCATGTGCTAGCCAAAGCAAATACAGTATTTTAGGGACAGGGTGTGCATTTGAGAAGGTGCTTTAAAGCTGCAGTAGTAAAATCAGAGCGTTTCCACAGGATGCACCCCCTCCACCTAACAGTGCTGATAACAGGTCCGTCTGTACGTCCATGCTGCGCTGGGCTGCGCTGACAGCTCACTGCAGATCCCAGAAGGGAAACACCAAGTGACATTTCTCTTGTCTCACATACGTGCTCAGCTGGCTGAAGATGCCTGGGTCTCGCTGTGCTCATCTCTGCATCTGCTGCACTGATGAGCTGTTTCCCCAGAGGATTTGTGGTGGGGTTTTCAAAAAGCTCTCAAATGAAATGCCAAAATAACCAAACCAGGATGTCCCCCTAAATGAAAAGTGCATCAAGGGTACAGAGTTATTGAGTATCTTCCCAATGTGGTGGGCTGAGCTTGGCTGGCTCGCAGGCACCCACCCAGCCACTCTCTCAGCTGCTCTCCTCGACAGGGTAGGGGGGAGAAATGAGCTGGGATGGATCATGGGTCAAGCAAAGACAGGGATATCACCTGCCAATTGCTGTGGCAGACAAAATAGATGTGACTTGGGGAAAAAATAATTTAATTAATTTAATTGTATTAGAAATCATGTATTTCCTGTTAAAAATATAGTAGGATGGTGAGAGGTGAAGTAAAACACCTCCTCTCTCCTGCATGGGCTTAGAGCCATGACTCTGTGGTTGAGGGTCCCATCCCATCCCAACCCTGCTGACCTCAGGGAGACCTCAGGCTCTTACCACTCTGGTGGGGCCTGCCCTGAGCCTGCTGTACCTTCAGCATCGCTGGAGAACCATGGTTAAGACAGGGACCCAGACCGCCTCTGAGGGTGCCATGGATGAGATGGCAACCCAACCCCCAACTACAGTCATCAACCCAGTACCCACAGGTCCCACTTCCTCATGTCCTTCCCTGGTCCTGCAGGAAGAACCAGAGGATGGCACCTGGGTCTTCCTGTCCTTCTGGTTAGGAGCAGGGAGGGTCTGATCAGGAGCCTGAGAGAAGGACAGTGATTTGGAGAGGTAACGGACAAAGGTTGGACCAGACATCTCCAGAGAGTGCAGTAGTTATGGGGGATCTTTTGTTGTAACATTGTGAGGGTTGAAGTGGTCGAGTTCTATCCCCTGTGTAAATTGTCCACCTTCACCACTGTTTTGGTGATGTTTCTTTAATTTTGAGTACTGTATTGTGGGGAGAGGCGCCCATGCAGGGGCTGGGGCTGGGTCAGGAACAGTGGCCTGTGGAGAGGACCCACACCAGAGTGTGTTTTCCTTGAGGGACTGCAGCCCAGGGAAGGGACCCACACTAGAGCAGTTTGCGGATGGCACCAAGCTGAGTGGTGTGGTCGACACCCTAGAAGGACAGGAGCCATCCAGAGGGATCCTGACAGGCTGGAGAGATGGGCCCGGGGGAACCTAATGAGGTTCAACACTGCCAAGTGTCAGGTGTTGCACTTGGGCCAGAGGAATCCCAGACATAGATACAGACTGGGAGAAGAGCTCCTGGAGAGCAGCCCTGCTGAGAAGGACTTGGGGATTCTGGTGGATGAGAAACTTCCCCTGAGCCAGCAGTGGCTCTTGCAGCTCGCAAGGCCAATGGGATCCTGGGCTACATCAGCAGAGGGGTGGCAGCAGGGACAGGGAGGGGATTGTCCCTCTCTGCTCTGCCCTTGGGAGGCCCCAGCTGGAGTCCTGTGTCCAGAGCTGGGCCCCCAATACAAGAAGGATGTGGAACTGTTGGAGAGGGGTCAGAGGAGCCACGAAGATGATTAGAGGGCTGGAGCAGCTCCCCTACGGAGAGAGGCTGAGGGAGCTGGGCTGGGTCAGCCTGGAGCAGAGAAGGCTGTGGGGGGACCTCACTGCAGCCTTCCCGTCCCTGAAGGGAGCAGAGGAACAGGAGGGGATTCAACTTTTTAAAAGGATAGACAATGACAGGACAAGGGGGAATGGATTAAAGCTAAAGGAAGGAAGGTTTAGATGAGATATTAGGGGGAAGTTTTTTACAGAGAGAGTGGTGAGGGGCTGGAAGGGGCTGCCCAGAGAGGGGGTGGGTGCCCCATCCCTGGGGGTGCTCAAGGCCAGGTTGGATGGGGCCCTGGGCAGCCTTGTGTAGCTCCAGGCCTGGGGTTGGTGTCCCTGCCTGTGGCAGGGGGTTGGAGCTCTGTGACCCTTGGGGTCCCTTCCAACTCATACCATTCTATGATTCTATGAAAAGTGTGAGGAGAAAGGTGTGCCAGAGAGCACATTATGACTTCACCACAACCCCTGTGCCTCTGCCCCCCACTCCACTCAGGTGGGAGAGGTAGAGCTGTCAGGAATGAGGGAGTGAGGTTGAGCCCAGGATGAAGGGGAGCAAGAAGTGTTGTTAGCATTCATCTTTGCTTTTGCCCATTCTCCACTGACAGCTGGCAATGAGTGAAATCAGTTTTCAACAAGGGATGTCCTGTTTGCCCATGATGGCAACTGCTAAGTCACACCCCTCTCATTCCATCCCCCTGTGAGCTTGTCCATCTCATTTCTCCCCTTGCCCTGTCGAGGAGAAGCAAGAGAGCAGCTGGGTTGGTGCCTGGTAGCCAGACAAGGTCAACCCAAGAGGGTCCTTTCTGGAGCCTGTGCTGGGGTGGAAGCCACTTTCCTCACAGTGACTGCATGGTGTCTGTGTGCGAGGCTGAAGCGCTGCTGGGCACACACCAGCTACTGCTGACACTGCCTGCACGACGTCCAGGCTTTCTCTGCCTGCCCCAAAGCAAGGAGAATGGGGGTGGCATGGAGGTTGGGAGGGGACATGGAGATCCTCCAGCTGACCAGGGGGATATCCCATGCCATGTCACATCACGCTGGGTGATAAAAGCTCAGGGAAAGGAGGAGGAAGAGGGGATGTTCATGATTACAGCATTTGTCTTTGCAAGTAGCCATTAACTGAGCTGAGGCTCTGCTTCCCAGGAAGCAGCTGGACATCTGCCTGCCGATGGGGAGTAGTGAAAGGATCCTTTATTTTGCTTTGCTTGCGTGTGCAGGTTTTGCTTTCTCTATTAAACTCCATTATCTCAGCCCACGTGTCCTTTTGCCTTCCTTCAATCCATTTTTCTCCCTATCCTCCAGGAAAGGGGAGTGGAGTGGAAGGTAGGGAGGATGCTTGGCTGCTACAATACGCCATGAACATACACAATGGCCACAAAGGCATTGTGTGTGTTGAGATTTGATGCCTTGGAAAGCCGGGATCCAAACTCCCTGTCCTTGGTGCCTCTGGAGCAGGGATCCTTCATTGCAGCGCTGGGCACACAGGGGATCGATCGCTCCTCCCAGTGTGTGCCCCCATTAAAGCCAAATCTCTCCTATTGATACAGATCAACTCTACATCTTCATTATCATTCCTAAGAAAAGCCAGGGTTATGCACAGTGTTTCCAGGAAGCCATTCCCATTGACTCCTCCCAGAGAGAGCATGCTCAGGGACACTCAGGGGGTCTGCCAGGGGTCTGCAGGGATGAAGGCTGCACGTCTCCTCTCCCTCAGCACATGCTCTTTACGTTTCTCCTCCATGCTTACCTGGGCTCCCAACACCTGCATCAACTAGTTAGTTTTTCACTGAAAAGATCTACTCTGTCTCTTAATTGGTCATTAGTCCATTACTTATCACAGAATCATAGAATCACAAGGTTGGAAAAGACCTTTAAGATCATCAAGTCCAACCATTCTCATCCTAAACTAAACCAGATCCCTAAGTACCTCATTTACCCTTTTTTTGAACACACCCAGGGAAGGTGACTCAGCCCCTCCCTGGGCAGCCTGTTCCAGCCCTGACAACTCTTTCAGTAAAACATTTTTTTCTAACATCCAATCTGACCCTGCCCTGGGGCAGCTTGAGCCCATTGCCCCTTGTCCCATCTCCTGTCCCCTGGCTGAAGAGACCCTCGCCCACCTCTCTGCACCCTCCTGGCAGGGCAGGGGAGGTGGGGAGAAGGTCTCCCCTCAGCCTCCTCTTCTCCAGGCTGAACACCCCCAGCTCCCTCAGCCGCTCCTCACAAGATTTGCTCTCCAGCCCCTTCCCCAGCCTGGCTGCCCTTCTCTGGACACGCTCCAGGCCCTCCATGTCCTTCTGGCAGTGAGGGGCCCAGAACTGGACACAGTACTCGAGGTACTTAAGACTCCTCTATCTCCTGCTTCCTCCAGTTTCAAGGCTGTTGCACTATTCTGGTTAAGTTTTGTAGCTGCTTTCATGAAACACCTTATGTGACTACAGTCAAATTCTGCTAAAATCCCAAACTAACCTGTTCCTAAAAACACACACATTCTTACTTTATCTTCACGGCTGTTACTGTTCCATTGTTATGGCTAAGTTTTGCAGCTGCTCTCACAAGCAGCTTACACAGGTAAAGCTTTCTCCTAAACTAATCTATTCTTAAACCCATGAAAATTCTCATATTAAAGTTATATTAATTGTCTCTTAAGCTACATCTACATTAATCTATTCAACATGATTACATGTCATTGGATCAGATTTCAGACTTTTAGCATTTGCAGTTAGAGAGGGAGGAGCCAAGAAGAGATAGGAGACCCCTTCCGTGCTGTTACCCTGCGTGCTGGCACAGGAGAGAGCTGATGCAGGAGCAATGCAGGAGCTGTTGTCCTCCAAGGAGCCATGAACTGGGCTGGTGGGCCAAGGATGGAGATGCTGCATTCTTTAAATGACTGGGAAAGCTACCCCTAGGCACACACACTGGGTTACTGAGCTGAGCATGTAACTACTAAATGCCACAAGGTGCCTGACAGTTACCTAAAGCACTGTTTCCTTCAAAAGTTATAAAGATACCGGCCTCAAAAGTCACTGGGTGATTTCTTCTCAGCCAGTGTTGTTAGGTGGTTGAGTCACCTTCCCTGGATGTGTTTAAAAAATCAGGTACTTAGGGATGTGGTTTAGCATAGGACAGGAACAGTTGGACTTGATGATCTTAAAGGGCTTTTCCAGCCTTATGATTCTGTGTTTGGGGGAAGCAGGAAAGGAGGATGAGGGCATGTGCCTTAAAAGCAGTCTTCCCTCCATCACTTTGTCATGCAAGACACAGAAATTCCTTGCTCCAGCCTGCAAAAGTTGTGTTGTTATTCCTCCCAGCACCGCTGCTGGGCCCAGGGGAGAGCCACCTTCCAGCAGCTCCTCCAAGACAGCTCAGGCAGAGTTCAGGGACTTGGAATGGGGGGGCAGGAGGGAGGAACCACGCCAGGCAAAGCAGGAAAGCGAGGAAAACCCAGCTCCCAACCAGCTCAGCTCCATTCCAGTGACAGCTGAAGACATTCAGCATCTTCCAGGACGATGGTCCCCAGCCACAGGCGACACTGTGCTTTCTGGGGAACACACTCGACCGAGTATCATTAGAGAGGAGACACAACAGGTCAGCGAAATCAGAGCGACTGCGTTTGGAACGTCAGGCCCGTTGTCTCCAATAAACGTCGTGGTGGCTGCACACAGCCCTGGGGTTGGGTGTTGTCTGTCATCAGAACAGCCTGGGCCAAAAGGAATGCTACTGTAATCATGGAGTCACAGGCCTGGTCTGGGCTGGAAGGGACCCCAAGGGTCACAGAGCTCCAACCCCCTGCCACAGGCAGGGACACCAACCTCCAGGCCTGGAGCTACACAAGGCTGCCCAGGGCCCCAGCCAACCTGGCCTTGAACACCCCCAGGGACGGGGCACCCACCCCCTCTCTGGGCAGCCCCTTCCAGCCCCTCACCACTCTCTCTGCACAGAACTTCCCCCCAGTCTCTCCTCTCCCCCTTCCCTCCTCCAGCTTCACTCCAGCCCCCTTGTCCTGCCAGTCTCTGCCCTTTCACAAGCCCATTCCCCTCCTGTTCCTCTGCTCCCTTCAGGGACGGGAAGGCTGCAATGAGGTCCCCCCACAGCCTTCTCTGCTCCAGGCTGACCCAGCCCAGCTCCCTCAGCCTCTCTCCGTAGGGGAGCTGCTCCAGTAATGTTGCTGGGAAGTTGTGTGGAACCACATAAAGAGAAATACTTGGTTTGTCCTCAAAAAATTATATAATGTTTAATGAGTCCTCTGCTCTGAAACATGCTGTTATGGACAACGGGCTTTTCTGAGCTACTTCCCATCAACCCACCTTCCTTGTCTTCTGTCTTTTGCTGTGCATGGTACATTGGAACAGGGCTCCACGTAAAGATTGATTGAATTAAATCAAAGACAATGCCTTTTTCAGATAGAAACCAAGACCCACAGACCAAACACTTGGGTTTGTATTTTATTGTTTGAATCTTTTGAGCTAATAACAATTCCATCTAAAATTAATACCAGCAACGTGTCTAGATTGAGTTATCCTAAATAATTTTGCTGGGTGGGTTGTTGTGGGGTTGGGTTTTTTTTTTTTTTGCAACAGTAAGAGAATTATTTGCAGGTTTCTCTGTACTTTTATATAACCAGCATGAAATCCTGTTGCTAAGCAGAAAGCAGAATCAATATAGAAGGCAAACCACACCAGCTCATCCCTGAATCGCTGTAGACATTTCACTTTCTTGAAACCTCATCTCCTTTAGTGCTTTTCTGCCATAAAAATCTGACACGACTTTGTCACTGTTATTTTGTATTTCGCCACCTTTCTGGAACATACCCACGAAAAGTTCTGCTGTTTGGGTAAAAGGTGCCACCTGGATGAAACTGCTCAGCCAGCCTCCCCTGTCAAACAACCACCACTGAGTAATGAGCAAAGCAGGATGGGTTTTAAGTAGGGATTCCTTCCACTCATCTGCCAGTATCCGTACTGTCAGTATTTCAGGCAGAGAAGGACCTGGGGGGTGCTGGGTGACTGCCGACTGAACACGAGCCAGCAGTGTGCCCGGGGGGCCAGGAAGGCCAAGGGCATCCTGGCTTGTGCCAGAGCCAGCGTGGCCAGCAGGCCCAGGGAGGGGATTGTGCCCCTGTACTGGGCACTGGGGAGGCCGCACCTCGAGTGCTGGGCCCACTTCTGGGCCCCTCACTGCCAGAAGGACATGGAGGGCCTGGAGCGTGTCCAGAGAAGGGCAACCAGGCTGGGGAAGGGGCTGGAGGGCAAATCCTCTGAGGAGCGGCTGAGGGAGCTGGGGGTGTTGAGCCTGGAGAAGAGGAGGCTGAGGGGAGACCTTCTCCCCACCTCCCCTGCCCTGCCAGGAGGGTGCAGAGAGGTGGGCGAGGGTCTCTTCAGCCAGGGGACAGGAGATGGGACAAGGGGCAATGGGCTCAAGCTGCCCCAGGGCAGGGTCAGCTCAGCTGGGAGGGAAAAGTTCTTCCCTGGCAGAGCTGTCAGGGCCTGGCCCAGGCTGCCCAGGGAGGGGCTGAGTCCCCGGCCCTGGGTGTGTTTAACAGGGGGGAGATGAGGGGCTCAGGGATCTGGTTTAGCACAGGACAGGGACGGTTGGACTCCATCAGCTTAAAGGGCTTTTCCAACCCTGTGACTCTGTCACTCTGTGACTCTCTATGGCTTTCTCCTCCAGGCTTGCTGAAAGGCTGTATTGTAAAAAAAAAAAGAAATCAAAAAATCCCAATGTTCAGTGTTGCAAGAACCACTCTCTATGTAAAGGAATAAAGAATCTCCTTTCACTTGTGTATCACCTCACTCTGCGTCATGGGAAGGACTCAGCAAACAATCAACCTCCTGCCTCGTGGCTGCCAGAGACCAAGAGGATTCGTGATGCCTTGTGTGTGCCTGGGAAGGGTCATGCAGAGGAGAGGGGCTCTGTCTTCATGGTTCCTCCTTTCTTCTCACAGCAGGGCTGGCAGAACTGCCGAGTCCATGCCAGCTCAGCACACACATCAGCAGGGACCCCCGGTAGATTCAGTGGCTGTTTGAGAACAGGGGAGGTGCCTGAAGATTGGAGGAAAGCCATAAATCATACCTGCATGGCCAGCAGCATGACCAGAACCGTCAGTGCCATCCCAGCACCTGGACTGGTGCCTGTGTGGCCACACTGGTCACTCTCAGGGGCATGAAGGACACACAGGGGAGCAACAGCACTGATTAACTGGTGTGTACATCCAAACTAGGAGCTGTGGGACACGTGCTGCTGCACATACATCATATCATAGAAAGATGTGGGACTGGTGGGGAGGGGTCAGAGGAGCCACGGAGATGCTCAGGGGGCTGGAGCAGCTCCCCTACGGAGAGAGGCTGAGGGAGCTGGGCTGGGTCAGCCTGGAGCAGAGAAGGCTGCGGGGGGACCTCACTGCAGCCTTCCCGTCCCTGAAGGGAGCAGAGGAACAGGAGGGGAATGGGCTTGTGAAAGGGCAGAGACTGGCAGGACAAGGGGGCTGGAGTGAAGCTGGAGGAGGGAAGGGGGAGAGGAGAGACTGGGGGAAGTTCTGTGCAGAGAGAGTGGTGAGGGGCTGGAAGGGGCTGCCCAGAGAGGGGGTGGGTGCCCCATCCCTGGGGGTGTTCAAGGCCAGGTTGGATGGGGCCCTGGGCAGCCTTGTGTAGCTCCAGGCCTGGAGGTTGGTGTCCCTGCCTGTGGCAGGGGGTTGGAGCTCTGTGACCCTTGGGGTCCCTCCCAACCCAGACCTGGCTGGGATTCTGTGATTCTATGATCATACTGTGCCGTAGTAGTATGGTTTGGGTTGGAAGGAACTCCTCGCCCTTTGACACCCCCAAGTCCTTGCTCTCTGGGCTGCTCTCAACCCCAGCCCTCAGCTGTGCTCCCGTGTTTGTGTGGTGCTCAGGTCTAACCCAGCTCAAGCAGGAACAGCCCCAGTCTTCCCAGTCCACAGCCCAACTCTTCTGCTAAACCTTCTCTGTGCTGCCAGGTTATGCAAAAATCAACTGCTTTCCTTCTTCAAGCTGGTAGGAGCTTCTCTGTCCTCCTGGCACCTGGATCCCCTTCCAGATTTATGGGCTCCTCTCTTTTCCTTCCCCTTCCCTTCCCTTCCCTTCCCTTCCCTTCCCTTCCCTTCCCTTCCCACTGGAAATTCCTCTTGGTGCTTGTGGGGTGAAAAAAAAAACCAGAAAAAAGAAAATACAAAAATACTCCCTCCTGAATAGGCGGGACAGAAATAAACGTCTCGTGATGGAACAGATATAGCACAGCTTCTGCTGGATTGAAAGGATGATTAATTCCTGCGCTTTATACTTGTGAAATTTATTTTGGAGAGAACGTGAGCAACACACGCCTGGAAATTCCCAATTAGGGTGGAGAGCGTGTTGGAGTGAGTAAGCACACACCCACTGGAGCAGATGCTTGTTTGCACAACTGCAGCGCCTGTGTCACCCCCTGAGTGACTGCAGAGGCAGGAGGGGTGGTGAGGGGATGCTGCAGGGTCCAGAGTGACCGTGCCATCCCTTTTACTGTGGCACTCCTCAGAATCAAAGCTCCTTGGTGGAAGTTTTAAAACAGAAGACAGAGGACCTGGGGGTGCTGGTGGGTGACAGGGTGGCCATGAGCCAGCAGTGTGCCCTGGGGGCCAAGAGGCCAATGGGATCCTGGGGGCATCAAGAGGAGCGTGGGCAGCAGGTCACAGGAGGGGATCCTCCCCCTCTGCTCTGCCCTGGTCAGGCCCCACCTGGAGTGTTGTGTCCAGTGCTGGGCTCCCTGGGATCAAACAGCCAGGGATCTCCTGGAGAGAGTCCAGAGGAGGCTGTGAAGGGGATGAAGGGCCTGGAGCATCTCCCCTGTGAGGAAAGGCTGAGTGAGCTGGGGCTGTTCAGCCTGGAGAGAAGAGACTGAGAGGGGATCTGATCAATGGGGATCAATAGCTGAAGGGTGGGACACAGGGGACATGGGCAGCCTCTGCTCAGTGTCTGTGGGGACAGGACAAGGGGCGATGGGCTCAAGCTGGAGCACAGGGAGTTCCCCCCCAATGTGGGGCAGAACTTCTTCCCGCTGAGGGTGAGGGAGCCCTGGGACAGGCTGCCCAGGGGGTGTGGAGTCTCCTTCTCTGGAGAGATTCCAGCCCCGTCTGGACGCTGCCCTGTGCGCCCTGTCCTAGGGACCCTGCTTGGGCAGGGGGTTGGACTCCAGGGGCTCTGGGGGTCCCTTCCAACCCCTACAGCTCTGTGATTCTTTGATTATGAGTGAGAGAAGGTGGTACTAAAACCTTTTCTCTGTGGAGGATTTCTGGGCTGGCACCTTTCTCTGAGCTAAAAAAGAGAAAGGTAGGAAACAGACCTGGATTTGTCCAGCAGCAAAGTGCCAGCGACAAACAAGGAATCAAGCAGGGTGCCACCCACATGGTAGGAGCTTCTCTGTCCTCCTGGCACCTGGTTCCCCTTCCAGATTGAGGGGCTACTTTCCCTTCCCCTTCCCATCTCCCTTCCCCTTCCCCTTCCCCTTCCCATGACATTTAAGAGACTTTGAACCAGAGTGTTGGCATTTTTCCAGGTCCATCCTTCAGTGGAAATCCATCCCGTTCCCAGAGTAACCAGTGTCTCCAGGGAGGCACCGTAGGATCTCTTGCATCAGTGCCACGCTTGTCAGGTGTCTGGATGCCCACCCCATGGCTGCAGAGGTCAGCACCCTGTCCCTCTCTCTGGGTGCCTCATCGACTGCAGTTCCAGGGCAGGTGACGGTCTTTGGAAAGGTGGGGTGGGAGAGGTTGCCAATCCCCATTTCTACCTCTCTCCTTTTGGCTTGTGCAAGCAGCAGAAGGGTACAAGCTCAGTGAAACACAAAGGCTCCATGCAGAAGTCTCACACCGCTGTGGAAGCCAAGGGAAAAGACAAAAAAGCCCCAAAACTATTTAGAGCTGAGGTTCCACAGCCCCTTCTAGAAGTGGGTTGTCAGCTCTTGGTTTGAAAAGAAAGTAAAAAAAACCCCTAGATCCATTTCAGCTGCAGAAAATAATGACATGTATTCTGATTCTAGAGATACAAAAGAAATCATGAGAAGAAACCCCTGTTTTGTAGCTTTTTTAACATGCACTCTGACGCTTTCACATAATTTCCTTTGGGAGAATGATAAGCTAACAGATCCAGCACTAATACAGCATGATTCATCAGCTTATGCTTTACAATGAGAAGTGGAGTAGTTACTCCTTTTTTTTTTATGCAGAGGGTATCACAGACTCACAGACTCACAGGGGTTGGAAGGGGCCTCCAGAGCCCCTGGGGTCCAACCCTCTGCCAAAGCAGGGTCCCTGGGACAGGGCGCACAGGGCGGCGTCCAGACGGGGCTGGAATCTCTCCAGAGAAGGAGACTCCACACCCCCTGGGCAGCCTGTCCCAGGGCTCCCTCACCCTCAGCGGGAAGAAGTTCTGCCCCACATTGGGGGGAACTCCCTGTGCTCCAGCTTGAGCCCATCGCCCCTTGTCCTGTCCCCACAGACACTGAGCAGAGGCTGCCCATGTCCCCTGTGTCCCACCCTTCAGCTATTGATCCCCATTGATCAGCTCCCCTCTCAGTCTCTTCTCTCCAGGCTGAACGGCCCCAGCTCACTCAGCCTTTCCTCACAGGGAAACTGGAGGGTCAGGGAGCTGCAGGGACTTGGCACCGTGCTCACAGGATCCAGGCTCTCCAAGCACCAGACCAGAGCTCTACCCAGGCAGTGAGGTAACACAAAAAATTCAGACAACTTTTCATTCTTCAGATCTGTTGGAAGTCAGTTTTCAAGGACCAAAGTAGCTCCCTTCTTAGAATGTTGCTGATTTTTCCTCTCAGAGCACATTATTTTTGCCCTCCAAAGGTAGGGGAAGGTGGATGAGCTATTTAGGGATAAACAGCAATCACCATTGTTCAGAGCTCTTAAATCCCATTCTCTACAGTGCACTTTGCTGATGCCAAAGCCAAGTGAACATATGTTCACAGAACAGCAGCAATAAATTCCGGGGCGGGGGGGGGGGGAGCATTGGTACCTACTAAAAATGTTAAGGGGTGTTTTAATTTGCAGAAGGATGCAGAATCTGTTATGATACAGAGAAAACTCACATTTAACCCAAAGTTGTCCTTATTATTCCATGACTTCAGCATAAATTGCATTGACACTGTGGCACTTACCCTGAGATTTGCTTGTGACTGAGGTGAATAATGGCCATCCAGAGGGACCTGGACAGGACAGAGAGGTGGGAGCACATGGAGTTCAGCAAGGCCAAGGGCCAGGTCCTGCACATGGGTCGGGGCAATCCCCAGCATGACAGGCCAGATGGAGAATGGATGGAGAGCAGCCCTGAGGAGAAGGGTTTGGGGGAGTTGATTGATGTAAAGCTCAATGAGCCCATCACTGTGCACTGTCACCCAGCCAGCCCCCCATGTCTGGGCTGCATCCCCAGCAGCAGGACCCTGGGCTGGGAAAGGGGGATTCTGCCCCTCGGCTCCGCTCTGGGACACAGACCCCCCGGCAGCGCTGCCTCCAGCTCGGGGGGCCCCAGGACAAGGGGGACACGGAGCTGTGGGAGCCAGTCCCCAGGAGCCCTGGAGATGATGGGAGGGCTGGAGCCCCTCTGCTCTGGAGCCAGGCTGGGAGAGCTGGGCTGGCTCAGCCCAGAGAAGAGAAGAGAAGGCTGCTTGTGGGGAGAGCTCCCAGCCCCTTCCCGTCCCTCGAGGGGCTCCAGGAGAGCTGGAGAGGGGCTGGTGCTGAGGGCAGGGAGGGCCAGGCCCAGGGGAAGGGCCTTCAGCTGCAGGAGGGGGATGGAGAGGGGCTGGGAGGCAGAAATCCTTCCTGGGGAGGGGGGAGGCCCTGGCCCAGGGTGCCCAGAGAAGCTGGGGCTGCCCCAGGATCCCTGGCAGGGCTCAAGGCCAGGTTGGATGGGGCTGGGGGCACCCTGGGCTGGGGGGTGTCCCTGCCCATGGCAGGGGGGCACTGGTGGGGCTTTCCCACCCAGACCAGCCTGGGGTTCTATGAATGATGGATGGGGATACTGCACACCTTGCTGCTGTGTTGGCAGGCATCATGCCACAGCTGTCATCTGCCCCCTCCCCGTGGCAGAGGTTATCTCCCTGCCCTGAGGACAGGCATCACGAATTCCCACCTCACTTCAGGGCAAAGCTGGAAGCCTCCAGTTAAACTGCTGGAAAGGCCAAACCTGAATGGAACAGCAGACGTGGGCAAGGAGCAGCTGTGTTCCCACAGAGGAAAAGCTGCGGAAGGGGGGATGGTAAAGAAGGGGGGATGGTAAAGAAGGGGGGAATATAACCTTTTATACAGAGGCTGATAAAGGCTACTGCCAGAGCTCCATGGAGAGCCAGTCAGAGGTCTGAGTCAGCTCCTGCTTGAGACAACCACAGCTGCCCAGGTCACGAAAACACCCTCTTCCCTCTGCCACTGTGAATGGACACAGGAACCATGATGCAACCTGCCTGGTGACACACGTCAGCCAGGAATACAGGGCTGTGAGTGTTGAACAGAAATGCATAGAGGATTGAGTACCTCCCCATCCTATTTCCTGATCCCTTCAACTCCATCTCTGAGCTTTGCTAAGGTCAAGAGATAAAGTGTTGTGGATACATCAAGACCCATCTCTGCCGGTGACCACACAGGCCTCACAGCAGGGAAGAGCCAATTCTGGGTTTGTCTTTCCCCTCCCAGTGTGTATGTGTGTTAAGCAAAGGAAAAGGGTATCTAAAACCAGGGAAATCTGTGCCAGTGCCACTCTGATGGCAGTCCTGCATGCTTCTCTGGGTGGTGGGTGGGTGGGCCTCTGCCCTGAGGAGAGGAAAGAAAACCCCTTCCCCATCCCCTGGGACACAGCAGCAAGGATGCCAGCAGGTTTCCAGGGGTGCCTGTGCCCCTCCGCAGCCTGCAGTACTCCCATGTCTCCTCCCTTGGGTCTGTCCCTGCAGGGACAGGGAGGGGATTGTCCCTCTCTGCTCTGCCCTGGGGAGGCCCCAGCTGGAGTCCTGTGTCCAGAGCTGGGGCCCCAGTACAAGGAAGATGTGGGACTGGTGGGGAGGGGTCAGAGGAGCCACAGAGATGCTCAGGGGGCTGGAGCAGCTCCCCTGTGGAGAGAGGCTGAGGGAGCTGGGCTGGGTCAGCCTGGAGCAGAGAAGGCTGTGGGGGGACCTCACTGCAGCCTTCCTGTAGGAAAAGCAAACAAGCATCTTGCTGCTGCAGAGCTTCACAAGCAAGCAGGTGACCCTGACCTGATTGCCGTGGTCGGACGGAGGCCCTGGGAGAGTGGATAACAAGCTGCAAGATGAGACATCCTGATTTACAGGAAGCTGCAAGATAACATAGTAGTTTTAATTAGCCTAGAAATAGCTAAAAGATGAAGTTGTATTAACCAATGAGTCTAGGAATAGCTAATAGATGAAGTTGTACTAACCAATGAGTGTGGGACGCGATATAGATACTAACCAATGGAAATAAAGGCACGTAGCTTGCTTGTTGTTAGAAATACTATAAAGCTTATGGAATATTGCTAATAAATCGAACACTTTGCTTGCATCAAGCGGTGTCCCGTCCCTCAGTTGCGGCAAATGGTGACCCCGACGTGATTCGGTCCGAAAAGGAGCGAACGGCTCGGCGTTCGAAAGGAACAGAACTGCCCATCTGGCAGCCGGTCGCAACTCCCGCAGAACTTTAAGAGTGACTTGCTGAAAAGGAAGCAGAAGCCGGCTAACAATCCCTCGGTGGAAGGAGGTGAGCTGCGGGTAATCGGAAATGGGGGGCCAAGTTTCCACCCCCGTCGAAAGGGACGTATATGAACTTATGAAAGCCTTGCTGACAAAGCATGATAAGACTATATTGGGCCATGATCTTAAATGTATGTTAAAATGGGTCCAAGTAAAAATCCCTGATGTTACTGCGTCTAATATTTTTACGACGGAAATATGGGACAAAGTAGGTATTAAACTATGGGACGGAGCTACGAAGGGCGACCCCCAAGCACAAAAATTACTCCCTTGGTGGAGAATTATTTTTGAAATCTTAAAGGAACAAGAAAGCTCTCATAAAGGGGATCCACCATCTGAGACTGATCATAACGGGAAAGACCCCGACCTCAGTCCCCCTGACCTCCCTTCAGCTCCGCCGGCACCAACCTATTCTGCCCCTGAACCCAAAACTGAACCCATACTAACGTCAAAACCGTCTCTAAGAAGGAGGGCTTTGGCAAATTACCCTCCAGAAGACGACCCCTTTGATCCCGGACCTATAGACCCGGAGGATGAACCCAACTTGTTCCCCCCTGACCCACATGATGTATGGACTCAGATAAAAAAGCAGGCGTTAAGGGAGGGGGAGTGGGAGGTGGCACAAAAAATTGTAACACCAGTTATGTACCAAGGACGGGGAGCTCAATGGGAACCTTTGTCTTTTGCCGTAATTAAGGAGTTGCATCGTAGGGCCACGGAACATGGTCTCTCTTCTCCTTATTTTGTTACTATGTTGTCATCTGTTTTTGATACCTACATAATGACACCTCAGGCCCTTGCAGGGGTAGGTGGCACTGGTACTAGTAGACAAAGCCTCCATACTGTTACCATTGAAGGCCCTGAAGGACACATAGCCACTGTTAAACCTTTTGTTTTACCAATTCCGATGGTCCTGTGGGGCCGTGATGTATTAGCTCAATGGGGAATTACACTAAAAACACATTTTTAGGGGGGGCCATTGAAGAGCTCGGCACTCTAAAAATTACCTGGAAAATAGATACCCCTATATGGGTGGATCAATGGCCCCTTCCTATAGAGAAACTCCGCGCTCTTAATGACTTAGTAGAGGAGCAATTACAAAAGGGACATGTAGTACCGTCTGTTAGTCCATGGAATTCTCCTGTTTTTGTTATTAAAAAACCAAGTGGCAAGTGGCGCCTACTCCATGATCTTAGAAAAATTAATGACGCTATGGAAAACATGGGACCCCTACAGCCGGGGCTTCCCTCGCCAACCATGTTACCAAGAAATTGGTACCTTACAGTAATTGATTTAAAAGACTGTTTTTTTAATATACCATTACATCCTCAGGATGCACCTAAATTTGCTTTTTCCATTCCAAGCGTCAACGTTCAGGAACCTTTGCGACGATTCCATTGGGTCGTGCTCCCACAGGGAATGAAAAACAGTCCAACCATATGCCAATGGTATGTGGCAAAAATTTTAAGCCCGATTAGAAAGTCTAAACCTTCTGTATTGTTATACCACTACATGGACGACATCCTTGTGGCTGCATCTCAGGAAACAGACATGAAGGAGGCCGTAGCCCTTGTCACTACAGCTGTAAACGCAGCTGGATTTTGTATTGCTTCTGAAAAAATTCAAACTATTTCCCCTTGGAAATATTTGGGCTGGTTAATTCGGTCAAAGACCATAGCACCTCAACCACTTCACTTGAACACAGAAATTTCTACTTTAAATGATGTACAAAAACTTCTGGGAACTATAAACTGGGTTAGCCCCTTATTGGGAATCACAAATTCAGATTTAAGTCCTCTTTTTGAACTTTTGAAGGGAGACACAAATATTTGTGCCCCAAGAACGCTAAACGAACCCTCTCTTAAAGCAATTGCAAAAATCACTGAAGCCATTGCGTCTAGACAGGCGCACCGCTGCGATCCAGATTTGCCATTTTTTTTGGTAATCTTAAATCCTACAAAACAGCCATATGCCCTTATTTTCCAATGGGACACTGATCAGAAGGACCCATTACTGACTATTGAATGGGTATTTCTATCACATCAGCCTTCAAAAACAATATTTGCACAATATGAAATGTTTGCATTTTTAATTCTTAAGGCGCGGCAACGACTATTAACTTTAGCAGGAATTGACTTTACATGTATCTATTTGCCAGTGGTCAAAACCTATCTTTCCTGATTATATTGCCAATCGGACGTTTTTGCCATGGCTCTTGCTGGCTATCCTGGACAGATTTCTTCGCATTTGCCAGCTCATAAACTTTTACACCTTGACTTTCAACTTTCCCAAAAACCGAAAAGAAGTGAAAAACCTCTGGAGGCATTTACAGTGTTTACTGATGGATCTGGAAAGACCCACAAATCTGTTATCATCTGGTGGAACCAGGAAACCCAGAAATGGAACTCAGACATTTCTACAACACCTGGCTCACCACAAATTGTGGAACTTGCAGCTGTTGTACGCGTCTTTCGAAAATGGAAAAAACCTCTTAACATAATCACTGATTCCGCTTATGTTGCTGGTATAGTCCAGCGGGCAGAAGCTTCATTTTTAAAAGATGTTACTAACCCTCTTTTGTTTACTTTATTACAGGAACTTGTCGCTTTGTTGGACTCCAGAACAACTCCTTATTTTATAATGCATGTTCGTTCTCATACTACTTTACCAGGTTTTATAGCAGAAGGGAATAGACAAGCTGACCTTTTAACTCTTACAGCGCAAATTCTCCCAGACCTTTTTGCCCAGGCAAAACTTAGTCATTCCTTTTTTCACCAAAATGCAGGTGCACTGAAACGCACTTTTAATATTTCCACACAGCAAGCAACCGAGATTGTTGCTACATGTCCTGATTGTCAACGCGTTTCTTTCCCATCTATAGCAGGCGGAATTAATCCCCGGGGATTACAGTCTTTACAGTTATGGCAAACTGATGTTACACACTATCCAGAATTTGGCAAGCAAAAATATTTACATGTTTCTATAGATACTTTTTCTGGAGCCTTATATGCTTCCTGTCACACAGGAGAGAAGGCTCGCGATGTTAAACGCCATTTTTTACAAGCATTTGCCACCTTGGGGATACCTCAAAAAATTAAAACAGATAATGCACCTGCATATATTTCTCTCACTTTACAGACTTTTTTTTAGTACCTGGGGCATTACACACATTACAGGAATACCACATTCCCCTACAGGTCAATCTCTTATTGAACGCTCTCACAAGACTTTAAAAAGTCTTTTACAAAAACAAAAAAGGGGGATAGGGAACGTAACCCCAGGAGAAAGACTACAGAAAGCATTGTATGTTTTTAATTTTTTAAATTGTTCTTTTATGGATCAGAATCCTCCTATTGTGAGACATTTTAACATGAGCCAAGAATTTACAAAATCAAAGAAGGCACCAGTTTTAATAAAGGACCTAGAGACAGGAAAAATTTTAGGTCCTTATCCACTTACTACCTGGGGAAGGGGTTATGCTTGTGTTTCCACAGAGCGTGGTCCACGGTGGATTCCGGCGAAAAATGTCAAACCCTTCAGAGAGCCATTGACGGCAGCTCCAGCTGAAGAACCAAACACAGACGCTTTGCCACCCATCTGAAAATCACCATTATGCTTTTCCTTTTGGTTTTGGTGTGGGTGGTAACAGAAGCTAGTCCTTTTCCCCCATTTTTTCCTAAGACTAATGTGTGGGTCATGCTAGCATACAGCAACTTAAAAACGGAGTTTTGAAACTCCGAGAAGATGATAAATGGGACTGGCTAGACAAGTTATTTTCTGGCTGGGGATTTACAGGATGGTTAAAAAGTTTGTTAAAGACAACAATATATATTGTTTTGTTTGCTTTGTTGCTTTTGATTTGCTTACCGTGTTTTTTGCAGTGTGTACAAAAAATGATATCTAACTCTATCCATAAAGTTCTTATTGTTCAACAGAACGGGGGAGATGTAGGAAAAGCAAACAAGCATCTTGCTGCTGCAGAGCTTCACAAGCAAGCAGGTGACCCTGACCTGATTGCCTTGGTCGGACGGAGGCCCTGGGAGAGTGGATAACAAGCTGCAAGATGAGACATCCTGATTTACAGGAAGCTGCAAGATAACATAGTAGTTTTAATTAGCCTAGAAATAGCTAAAAGATGAAGTTGTATTAACCAATGAGTCTAGGAATAGCTAATAGATGAAGTTGTACTAACCAATGAGTGTGGGACGCGATATAGATACTAACCAATGGAAATAAAGGCACGTAGCTTGCTTGTTGTTAGAAATACTATAAAGCTTATGGAATATTGCTAATAAATCGAACACTCTGCTTGCATCAAGCGGTGTCCCGTCCCTCAGTTGCGGCACCTTCCCGTCCCTGAAGGGAGCAGAGGAACAGGAGGGGAATGGGCTTGTGAAAGGGCAGAGACTGGCAGGACAAGGGGGCTGGAGTGAAGCTGGAGGAGGGAAGGGGGAGAGGAGAGACTGGGGGAAGTTCTGTGCAGAGAGAGTGGTGAGGGGCTGGAAGGGGCTGCCCAGAGAGGGGGTGGGTGCCCCATCCCTGGGGGTGTTCAAGGCCAGGTTGGATGGGGCCCTGGGCAGCCTTGTGTAGCTCCAGGCCTGGAGGTTGTTGTCCCTGCCTGTGGCAGGGGGTTGGAGCTCTGTGACCCTTGGGGTCCCTCCCAGCCCAGACCAGGCTGGGGTTCTGTGATTCTATGATCAGAACAAGGGGCCAGGGCAGCGCTGGGTGTGGGGTGTCTGCTTGAGGCAGCCCTGTATTCGGGAGACAGGTTTCCTCCCCCTGCACCCCTCTAACATAAAGAGCAGCTCAGTCCTGGCTTTTCTTTTTGTTTGTAAGGGACCCATTCTGCTCTAGTCTGGGAGATGCTGTAACATCTTCTTTTCCCCCTGCCTTTGATCTGAAATAGATGAGATTCAAGACCGCTCTCTGGCTCCTTGTCTGTGAAAGCACCCGAGGCCGCTGTGTTAATAAGGGCTGGAGAACAAAGCGCAAGGAGGGAGGAAGGGGAAGAAAAATGGCATGTGAAAAAGGCAGAACCCCTGTAGGCAAGTTCTTCATGTCAAAACACTTGTTGGCTGCTTGTTTTGAGGGTTTCAATTTAAACAATATACGAGAGGCAGTGGCCTGAATCCTTCCAGCTCAAGCTTTTGGGGGGGTGGATCAAGCACTGCTGCACCGTGCTTCTGAGATGCTTCCACAACCGTATGGATTTATTTATAGAGATGGAAACCTCTCCTCATCTATAATACCCACACTGCTGCACCAGGAAGGCTGTCAGAAGGAATTTGGCTTCTGTCCTCCCTTTCCCCATGACCTGAGCATCCTCAGCTCTGAGCTCTGCTCGACATTTCCAGCAAAACCCTCTCCAGATTGTCTTGATTTCTATTTTTTTAAAGCACTGACGCCACTCATAAAATTCCAGGAAAAAAAAATAAGATAATTAGCGCTGCTTGTAAGTAACTTTTAGGGAAATGTCAGCTGCTCTGCATTCAGCATATGCTGAAGCAGTGTTCTTCAGATGCTCGAAATCTCGTCTCCAGCTTCCTGTGGATGAACAGGTCGCAGCCAAGCTGTGTTGCCACTGAAGTGGCACCAGAAAACTACAGATATCAGCAACCTGCAGACTGTGTTAAATATGGAAGACTAAAATTACCATTGCAGGAAATAAGGAAGGTGAAGTGAAATTCCTGATAAGAGCTTCGTGCTGGTGGAGGATGCCTTTTATCACTGATTTTTGGGGAGGAATGTATTTACTGGAAATTTTGGTAATAGCTCTGATCTCAGTTGTCATCTGCCATGACTAAATAGCTAACTCTCGTCCTCCTCACCCACTCCTGGGGTGAGCATGGGGTGAGCAGCATCCCAGAGCACCCTTCCACTTCTGGAGCAGTTAACCCCTCTTGGGAAAGAAAGGTGTGGGTGAAGGAAGCAAGCCAGGGATGGCCACCATCCACAGGACGTGGGGCCACCACCAGCACCCCCACAGCCACACTGAGGGGACCACAGACCCAGAGAGCAGCTGGCAGACCACGGTACCACTGCTGGGTTCTAGTTACCATCCCATCCTTCTCAGATGCTGCAGTGGCCCTGTGCTCCTTCATAACTCGTTGAAAACACATAAAAGTAGTCAAAAATACTGTCCCCAGCATGGAGGTAAGAGGAAAACATCAGCTGTTTATTGCTGAGCAAAGTGCCAGGTTGAAAATGTCAATTTTTTTTCAGCAAGCCCCGATTCTGTTGAAATCAGTGGCAGGCTGGAAGGAGGAGATGATTCCTGTCTGCATATCGAGTGCTCTGCCTAATTGATACAGTTAGTCCATTTCAAGCAGGCTACTCCCCCCTCCTCCCCCCCCTTGAGAGAAGCACGAGCTGGTTCTTATGAAGAAGCATTTCTCTTGATCTCTGAGTGCCTCTCATCCTAATTGCAGCTATCTCGTTTCAAATGTCTCATTGTCTCCCCAATTAGAAACCAGCCCCGGGGTTTGATTCCCATCCTCCTTGCTCCCCAGCAGGAGCTGGAGCCTGGCAGCCACGGCAGGGGCATCGCTCCCCATCTCCCACCCACAGCCGGGTCCGGAGGGTCTGATGGAGGCAGGAGATGTGCTGTGTGCCAGGCTCCTATCAGCGAGCCCAAGATGCAGCCCGCAGACAGCCGCCTGCCAGCGCCTGGGCTGACAGGCTGTGGCATAATAGCTGCTCAGTGCTACAGCGCGGCCCGGCTCGCTAATTAAAAGAAGGAAAAAGGGGGAGAAAAAAAAAGGAAAAGAGGGAAGCTTTCTGCATACTAAACACCCTCTGCTTCTCAGAGGGATGCAGACACGTTCTGAGCAGTTCCCTGGGGACAGAGAGCAGAGGTGTCTGCACCAGGCACAGCCCTGGAAGCGGAGCCTTCCCACAGTCACCATGGGATGGTGGCTCCGACATCTGCAGAGTGAGGGGTCTGCTGGGGGGTTCATCCATCAGCGCTGCTGGTACCCATGCTGACAGCCTGTCCTGAGCAGGGGGCTCAGGCTGCGCCCCCAGAGGGGGCTGACCCATGGGGACAGGATCAATCCAAGGGGAATGATCCTGGGATGGCATTACGGAGAGGCCAGCCTAAGGTAAAGGTGAAGGCTCTGATGAAAAGCGCATTGCCTTGGTCTGTGCACTCTGCCACCCCGCTGGTGCTGTGCATGTGCTCCTGATGCACAGTGGTGCAGCCAAAGGGGCCCTGGGCGCTCTCATTAATGACCAGGGCGCTGGTAATGTGGGCAGAACTGGATGTGAGTGGTGGAGCTTCGGCACTGCCTGCCAGGAGCTGAAAAGAGCTTGAATGTTCTGTCCCCTTGGGCCAGTGCACACTTCTTCAAGCCTTCAGGCAAGAGATTACATACCCATTTCAGTGCAGAGATGCCTTTGCCTCCTGTATTTCCCCTCGGAGTCTGACTCTCCAGGACAGTTGGCTTATTACAGGTCTGGCTAGGTTGTTTCTTTAAATAAAACCCAAAACACAGCACTTGAAACACACACACAAGAGCAAGATTACATATAACCTCAGATGCCAAGAAAAAGGGAGGGGTGGGGAAAAAGCAAGATTTGAAATCATCCCCTTTATTGATGAGAGCACAGCTCTTAGTATGCAGGGCACCACATCCGAATACACTGAGCAAATTACATGTGCCAAACCATTCAGGCGTCGCCTGATGAGGAGATTCACTCACACAAACAGCCCAGAAACGACACAATAAGGAACCTTCAGCATATTTCCAGAATACAGATGTGTCCTGGCTGGGGAGGGAGCCTGACAGAGAGGGTTTGTGCTCTGGGAGAGGAGGGATCCACTTCTAGGTTAGGTGCTGGATGGCACAGCAAAATCCGGAGCTGAGGCAGGGCTGGCACATCCTGCCTCTGCTACCCCTGCCACCCAGGACCCTGTGCATTCAGAAATACTGCTTTTTCCTTCCTCCCACCCATTCTTTGTGCTCCAGAGCATCAGCTTGGACGTGTTGGGAGGTCCGAGTGTGCGTACTGTGTGGAGCTGGGTACGCTGGGCTGGCTGGATGCCTGTACAAACACCCCACCAGTGCACTTCATGGTTATGCAGATAAAACACTCCAGGCAGCAACTACTAAAGGAAGGTGATAAAAAGCAGCATTTTCAAGGAGCTTTCATAAAAAACAGGCAGCAGAAGGCTGCCTGAGATGTTGGGTTGCATTCATGGACAGAGCTCGTGCTCTGAAGTGCTTCTCACGGGCTGCGGGGTCACTTGCAGGTCTGTGTCTGTGGTATGCATCCCACACAAGTGACCCCAAACAAAGACTGGGGCTTCCTGTGAGGGGGGAAGTCCTCTGAAACTAAGCTGAAAGAGGGACTGAATCACTGCATGCCCTGGTTCGTGGAGATGATGAGCTGTTCAAGGCTCCACAGGCACGTTGCCTGCCTGAGGTGTGACACGGGAGAGGTGGGATTGCTGGGGGGTGGCAGCTCTCTTTTCTTGCTCAGCCATCTTCCTCTCACTTCAATAAACCACGTTTTCCCTTTGGTATGGTTGCACCCCTGTGTAGCTTTGGAGGAGGCTCAGAACCCAGGCGTGAAGGTACACGGAGCTGGACTGAAGCAGACTGGCAGCCAAGGCCCTGCAGGCCTCTGCCATTGCAGCTGCTGCCTCCTGCCAGCCACCCAGCCAGCACCAGGGAGCTCAAGAGAAGCCCATCACCAGCAGACAGAGAGGTGTGTGCTGAGGAGAGCAATGGAGTGAGTGGGGAGGGCACCCCTGTGTGGTACAGGACAGGGGCAGGGGCAGGGGCAGGCAGGGACAGCTGGTCAGGACCAAGGGTGCCCGAAGCACCATGACGGTGCTGTGAGAAGTGGCACAATGGAGAGGACTGCACAGGAAAGGTTGGCTTGTGAGCCACAGAATCATTGAATCCCAGAAGGGTTTCGATGGTAAGAGGTCCCAGACAGCCCCTGTCATGGGCAGGGACACCCCCAGCCCAGGTTGCCCCAAGCCCCATCCAACCCGGCCTTGAGCCCTGCCAGGGATCCCGGGGCAGCCCCAGCTTCTCTGGGCACCCTAGGCCTGGGCCTCCCCCCTCCCCACAAAGGATTTCTGCCTCCCAGCCCCTCTCCATCCCACTCCTGCAGCTGAAGGCCCTTCCCCTGGGCCTGGCCCTCCCTGCCCTCAGCACCAGCCCCTCTCCAGCTCTCCTGGAGCCCCTCGAGGGACGGGAAGGGGCTCGGAGCTCTCCCCACAAGCAGTCTTCTCTTCTCTTCTCTGGGCTGAGCCAGCCCAGCTCTCCCAGCCTGGCTCCAGATCAGAGGGGCTCCAGCCCTCCCATCATCTCCGGGGCTCCTGGGGACTGGCTCCCACAGCTCCATGTCCCCTTGTCCTGGGGCCCCCTGAGCTGGAGGCAGCGCTGCTGGGGGGTCTGTGTCCCAGAGCGGAGCCGAGGGGCAGAATCCCCTTTTCCCAGCCCAGGGTCCCGCTGCTGGGGATGCAGCCCAGGACCTGGGGGGCTCTGCGTGGTGTCACCCAGAAGCATCATGTCATCCGTGTGGAAAACACATGAACAACGGTGGGAAAGAGCTGGTGAAGGTGACAGGGAGACTGGGGAACTCACCCGTGGGAGAGCAGAGCAGAGAGAGCACCTTGTACCACAGGTGAGGGTGACTCTGCATCTTCGTTTTGCCGCAGGCAAGTGAAGCTCAGAGCATTAATTCTGGTCTCAGATTAGGGAGGAGAAGGGCAAGAAGCATATTTCCAGCTGTGTATCACACATCCTGCATTTATTGGAGCACGATTTTGGTGAAATTTGCTGCCCTGCAGGGAAGCAAAGACTGAACCTCAGACCATTAATCCTTAATACTGAGTAGATGCAGCTTGTTAGTTTGCATTTCACCGTGTAATTATCGCTGCTGTGAGGTGTCCTCAGAAACGCTGGGCTGCAGCTCTTCTGTGCCTCTGACCAGAAAGGCCCTGAGAAGGTGTCTGGGGTGGACAGAGGCCACTGGAATGTGAGGCTGGAACAACGATTCTGAAGGAATCCAGGGGAAAAAGCTCACTCCCAGGCATTGCCTTCAGAATCCTCCTTCCTGCTTCTGTCCAGGAGCTGGAAGGCTGTCAGCAGCTCTAAGAACAGATTGGGGCAATCAATCTGAATTTAAATATCATGTGTTAAAGTATTTCACTGGCAATTTACAGCCTTTAATCCTCCCAAATCAACCCCTTTGGGATGCCTGGCCACATTCTCCCTTTGCCCAGTCCCTGACTGGTGTTGGCTCTGTTGCTCTTTCCCTACAGACCCGTTTGCTGACAGATTCATCTCACCCATCCTGGGAACTCCCATGCAGTGTGTGACACTTAACGTGATGCACAGGCTACATACCCTCCCCCCCCTTCATCTCCTTAATTGCTGTATTCAAAGCATCAATTTAGTTTAGAGTTAAAATGCTTTATGCAGATATTTATTAAAAAACCTGCATCTTGGAAGATGGTGACAGTCCCACCCTGCAGATGGAAGCCCCCACCACTCAGACACCTCGTGCCATCCACGTAGGGAGGCACAGAGACGGGTTCAGCCTCGCTGGAAGGTGGCAGGGTGGGCAGCCCCTGTGCCACTCACTGGTCACCAACCAAACTGTCTTTAGCCACCAAGGTCTTTGCTGAACTGTAGATGACAGGGTGGCCATGAGCCAGCAGTGTGTCTTGGGGGCTGAGAGAGCCAGTGGGATCCTGGGGGCATCAAGAGGGGTGTGGGCAGCAGGTCACAGGAGGGGATCCTCCCCCTCTGCTCTGCCCTGGTCAGGCCCCACCTGGAGTGTTGTGTCCAGTGCTGGGCTCCCTGGGATCAAACAGCCAGGGATCTCCTGGAGAGAGTCCAGAGGAGGCTGTGAAGGGGATGAAGGGCCTGGAGCATCTCCCCTGTGAGGAAAGGCTGAGTGAGCTGGGGCTGTTCAGCCTGGAGAGAAGAGACTGAGAGGGGATCTGATCAATGGGGATCAATAGCTGAAGGGTGGGACACAGGGGACATGGGCAGCCTCTGCTCAGTGTCTGTGGGGACAGGACAAGGGGCCATTGATGGGCTCAAGTTGGAGCACAGGGAGTTCCCCCCCAATGTGGGGCAGAACTTCTTCCCAGTGAGGGTGAGGGAGCCCTGGGACAGGCTGCCCAGGGGGTGTGGAGTCTCCTTCTCTGGAGAGATTCCAGCCCCGTCTGGACGCCGCCCTGTGCGCCCTGTCCCAGGGACCCTGCTTTGGCAGGGGGCTGGACCCCAGGGGCTCTGGGGGGCCCTTCCAGTCCCTGTGTCTGGGGGTCCCTTCTTCTCTCCAGGCTGAACAGCCCCAGCTCACTCAGCCTTTCTTCACAGGGGAGATGCTCCAGGCCCTTCATCCCCTTCGCAGCCTCCTCTGGACTCTCTCCAGGAGATCCCTGGCTGTTTGATCCCAGGGAACCCAGGACTCTTATCTTCCTTAGTTAAGAGGAAATGTAATAAAAACTGTGTGAAAACGATCCCTTTTTAAGAGATCCCTTTCACCACCAAGCGTTCCCTTCTTTGTGCAATGAAAACATCAGAGGAGGAAATCAGCTGAGTGGCTCAGGGTCGATCTGTCCAGCAGTCTGTCCGTCCCTGCCAGCCGCTCTCACACCGGCCCCCTCACAAGGGATACCTGCTGCAGGCTGCCGGGCGATGCTCCGGCGAGTTTGCTGGTCACCATCGTGATGTAATCTCCTTCCAAAGCAATTTAATTAGCACAGTGAAAGAACTGACCTTTCCCAAGATTTTATTTCTCTCCGTTAACGCTAAAAATACCCCTCTGGAGATGTCAATAGCATTCCTGATGCACACAGCACTGCAGCGCCCTGCTGTAAGGGGAGAAGCGTTTTAAAAGCGTTTGGAAATTAAGCTGGCAAGGGACATAAAGGATAATAAAAAGGGGTTTTTTAGACACGTGAACAGTAAGAGGATGTCCAGGGATAATGTAGGTCCCTTGCTGAATAAGGAGGGTGTCCTGGTTACGGGGGATGCTGAGAAAGTGGAGATATTGAATGCCGCCTTTGCTTCGGTCTTCACTTCAAAGGCCCCCCGGGACCCACAGACACTGGATGAGAGTAGGACTGATTGGGAAATGAAGAATTTCCCTCTGGTTCAAGTAGGGGAGGTCCAGGAGCGGCTCAAAGGGATTAATGCACACAAATCCATGGGCCCAGATGGGTTACATCCACGTGTGCTGAGGGAGCTGGCGGAGGTGATTGCTGAGCCGCTCTCTATCATCTTCGACAGGTCTTGGAGGACAGGAGAAGTGCCTGAAGACTGGAGGATAGCCAATGTCACTCCAGTCTTTAAAAAGGGCAAGAAGGAGGAACCTAGTAACTATAGGCCAGTCAGCCTCACCTCTGCCCCTGGAAAGGTAATGGAACAGCTTGTTCTGGATGCCATCTCCAAGCAATTGGAAGAGAAGAAGGTTATGAGGAGTAGTCAGCATGGATTCACTAAGGGGAAATCGTGCTCGACCAACCTCATAGCCTTCTACGATCTCATGACAGGCTGGGTAGATGGAGGGAGAGCAGTGGATGTCATCTACCTTGACTTCAGCAAGGCCTTTGATACTGTCTCCCATGACATCCTGATAGCAAAGCTGAGAAAGCATGGGATAGATGAGTGGACAGTGAGGTGGGTTGAGAATTGGCTGTTGGACCGAACCCAGAGGGTTGTGATTCGTGGAGTAGAATCTGACTGGAGGCCTGTTACCAGCGGTGTTCCCCAGGGCTCGGTGTTGGGTCCAGTCCTGTTTAATATCTTCATTGACGACCTTGATGAGGGAATAGCATCCACCCTCAGCAAGTACCTGATGATACAAAGCTGGGAGGAGTGGCTGACACGCAGGAGCACTGCGCTGCCATCCAGCGAGACCTGGACAGGCTGGAGAGCTGGGCAGGGAGAAACCAGATGAAGTTCAACAAAAGCAAGTGTAAAGTCTTGCACCTGGGAAGGAACAACTGTTTGTATCAGTACAGGCTGGGGGATGACCTGCTGGAGAAGAGCTCAGTGGAGAAGGACCTGGGGGTCCTGGTAGATGACAGGTTGGCCATGAGCCAGCAGTGTGCCTCGGTGGCCAAGAGAGCCAATGGGATCCTGGGATGCATCAGGAGGAGTGTAGCCAGCAGGTCAAAGGAGGTGATCCTCCCTCTCTACTCTGCCCTGGTCAGGCCCCACCTGGAGTATTGTGTCCAGTTCTGGGCTCCTTGGTATAAAAAGGACAGGGATCTCCTGGAAAGAGTCCAAAGAAGGGCTACGAGGATGATTAAGGGCCTAGAGCATCTCCCCTATGAGGAAAGGCTGAGTAAGCTGGGACTGTTCAGCCTTGAGAAGAGAAGACTAAGGGGGGACCTAATCAAAGTTTATAATTATCTGAAGCAGGGGATGCAGGGGGAATCAGCCAGCCCCTTTTCAGTGGTCTGTGGGGATAGGACAAGGGGCAATGGCTGCAAGTTGGAGCATAGGAAGTTCCGCACCAACATGCGGAAGAACTTTTTCACAGTGAGGGTGACTGAGCACTGGAATAGGCTGCCCAGGGGGGTGGTGGAGTCTCCTTCACTGGAGATATTCAAGACCCGCCTGGACGCCTATCTGAGCAATATGAGCTGGGGAGCTGTTTTGGCAGGGGGGTTGGACCCGATGATCTCTCGAGGTCCCTTCCAACCCCTACAATTCTGTGATTCTGTGATTCTGTGATTCTATGGAGAATGAGGGGGAAAGAAAGGGAAGAAAGCTTTTAAATGTCCTTTAGAATAGGCAGCATCATTTGAAATGCAAAATCATTGTTAAAGTCTAGGTAAAACCATCGATGACAATACACCACGCTTCCCATCCAGCACTTCGTAGCAATAGGTGCTGCAGTGATGGGTTTACAAGGCCTTGTACAAAAGAAGTGCCTCTTCTTTTTGGTGTGTTGTTCATGGATAAAGAGGCAGAAGAAATGACACTGATTTCATAGAATGATAGAATCCCAGCCTGGTCTGGGTTGGGAGGGACCCCAAGGGTCACAGAGCTCCAACCCCCTGCCACAGGCAGGGACACCAACCTCCAGGCCTGGAGCTACACAAGGCTGCCCAGGGCCCCAGCCAACCTGGCCTTGAACACCCCCAGGGACGGGGCACCCACCCCCTCTCTGGGCAGCCTGTTCCAGCACCTCACCACTCTCTCTGCAAAGAACTTCCCCCTAAAGTCTGCCCCCAGGGTGCCATCGTACCAGCTCTGCCCATCAGGACACCTGACACCTGCTTCTTCACCATTTATTAGTGTCACCCTGGCCCAGGCTGTGGGACCATCGGCTGATGCTGCACAGTGAGCTCGGTTCTGTGTGGAGCAGCTGTAAAACACAGCACAGTGCTTCCTGCTCACCCACTGCCACACAAAAGAAACCCAGGGGTCTTCAGAGACCCCCTACTGCTGCTGGATGAAGGTGTGGGACAGAGGTGACCCTCCCAGCAGCTGGAACGGGACAGTTCTGCTACCTGTGTCTGTCCTCCCAGCCCACACCTGAGTGCAGGGAGGAGTCAGGCTGGGGAGCAGACGGGAACGAAGCCTCGTTGGTCGGTGTGCAGGATGTGTTTCTCCCAGGGAGGAGACCTCTTCCTAAAACCATCTTAAAAATCACAGGATCACATTGCTGCCGGGGTGGGAAGGGAGCTCCAGAGCCCATTGAGTCCAACCCCCTGCCAAAGCAGGGTCCCTGGGACGGGTCAGTGGGTCAAGCAGCTGTTTTGGAGCAATGTGCAGCCCAGGCATGGGCTATCTACATGTGGATCCTTGGTGATCCAGTGCTGCCTTATGAGCAGTGATGTTTTCTGGTTGGAAAGCTGAGTCTTCAAAGCTGGCAAGGTAAGTAAAATACTCTCTATTTCCACAGGCAGTAAAAAAACTGCTATTTGCCTCTTTTCACTATTTCCTTGTGCACGAAGCAGCAGGTCAGGTCGATGTCTGGCTGGGCCAGGACCCTCTTCTGCCCCAAAGCAGGTCGGAGGGTAGCGTGAAGACACAGCACTAAGACAAGCTTAGAAGAGTCAGCCAGCCACAGGGACAGCGTTGGGGTCCACTGTATGGGTGGAATAAGCTTTTCTCCTCCACCCTGTTTTAGAGATGTCTTAAATATCTCTAGATACTGGCAAGAATCATGAGTTCTGCCAAGCATCCTGGGTTAAAAACCAAGTTGAGCTTAAGCACCGGCTTGGTTCAACAGCCAAAATTCAATATACCACCCCTCTGATCCTGATGTGAGGTGTCTGTGTGACTGTGGCCCGGTGCCTTGGCTCCCTCAGCCCCTAATTTCCAAGGACAATATGAGAGATGAACTGAACAGAATCTGTAAATCCCAGGAATCCTCTGCTCAACGTGCGCAGTAACAGCTGGGAAGCGCCTGGGCGGACCAGGCACGCGGGGAAAGGGCAGAGAGCCAAACACAAAGGGGATAAACATCAGGAACAGAAAGCAGATCCGAGCTCTCAGGGGGTAATTATAACTTTTTGGTAAGTGAAAAAGAAAATATTGAATGTCAAAAGTCTGTGTCATGCCCATGTAAGTTATAGGACTGACTCATACCGGCTTCACCTCGGCATCATAAAGCTGGTGGTGAGCACAACAGCTTTCTCCTCTGCCTGCAGATATTTATAATGCCTTTCCCCCCCCTTCTGGCGTGACTGGGGGCATAAAACAGCAGTACCTCAGCTCTATGTTTTACTTTCCTGCTCCACATCTCCCGGATCATTGGGAAGCCTGAAGGGGCGTGGGGCAGAGACAGGCAGCGCTTCGTACCGAGGGGTGACGGGGGCAATTCCCATCCCCTGGACAGGCAGGGAACGCTGTCCCTTGCAGGCCTCAGGCCACGTGGGAGCAAAGACATGGGTGAAAACCCTTCTCTTTCTTCAGGTCTGTGCTTTGCTGAGCTCCAAAAACCAGGGGCAAAGCTTCTGCCTGCCTGGTCCTGGTGCCAGCCTGGGATTCTGTGGTTCTGTGAAAAGCGAGCGCCGTGTAGTGAGGATAAGGTAAGGATGAGGTAAGGACACAGGTGTGGTGGTGACTGGTCATCTGTCACCTGTCCTTCGCATCACCATGTTTCCAATACGATCCTTATTGCATTACACAGTGGGAAGTTTCTCAAACTATGGAGAAAGATGGCCAAAACCATCCTAAAGTCGTGTTCAGGAACATTTACAGAACAACTCACAGGACAGAGCATGGAGCAGGCATGGCTCTTCAGCAGTGGCTGATGTCCTGCAGCACTCCTTGGCCTCTGCCATTTGCAGACCCATATTTTAAATTAAAAAATAAAGGGTTCTTCTCATTCTGAAATGAACAGCAGGTGTATCATTTCACAAGCAGTTTGACAGGCAGTTTATTCATCTCCGTATCTGGCTCAAGCAGATGTGGGCTGTAACGTTCCCATCTGTGGGCTGGGACAGGCTGGGATGGGTTGGGACAAGATGGGGTGAGATGGGGTCACAAAGATGCTCAGGGGGCTGGAGCAGCTCCCCTACGGAGAGAGGCTGAGGGAGCTGGGCTGGGTCAGCCTGGAGCAGAGAAGGCTGTGGGGGGACCTCACTGCAGCCTTCCCGTCCCTGAAGGGAGCAGAGGAACAGGAGGGGAATGGGCTTGTGAAAGGGCAGAGACTGGCAGGACAAGGGGGCTGGAGGAGGGAAGGGGGAGAGGAGAGATTGGGGGGAAGTTCTGTGCAGAGAGAGTGGTGAGGGGCTGGAAGGGGCTGCCCAGAGAGGGGGTGGGTGCCCCATCCCTGGGGGTGTTCAAGGCCAGGTTGGCTGGGGCCCTGGGCAACCTTGTGTAGCTCCAGGCCTGAGGTTGGTGTCCCTGCCTGTGGCAGGGGGTTGGAGCCCTGTGACCCTTGGGGTCCCTTCCAACCCAGACCAGGCTGGGATTCTATGGGGTGGCGTGGGATGGGACGGGACAGGATTGAAGCCCACATGAAGATTTGGGTGATCTCCAAGTTGTAGCAGAGCATTTCCACATACATCCAAAAGGACATAAAGCTCCACATCTTGAGGGGACTCCACCTGTCAGAGAAACCCTGGGCCTCGATGCTGGGAGGCAGACTGTGCCCAACCAGACCTCAGAGGAGCTGTAGGGGAAAGTACAATCTCAGGAAAACATCTTTCAAGCCATGTTTTTCCTGCAGGACCTCTGTAGGTGTTGGCATACGTGCTGCCATTTACCCAGCTAAGCTCAGACCTGGGTATTTGTCAAAAGCCTTACGCAATTAACTGAGTATGACAAATCTACCACAGGCCACCAAATCGATGACAAAACATTCCAGAAAAAATGTGAGCATAAACAGAAGTCAATTAAATTGTACCAGGCCAGCCCAGGAACAGCTGTACCTCACACACTGTGTTTAATGGGCTGTCAGGTATTTTAATCTGTGATCACTTTTTGCTTCTTTCTTACTTCCATTCATGATATCATGATTAAAGCTCTTGGAAGATGAAATAAATTACTCCTGCTGGTTCTTACCATTATTTCTCTGCTAAAGGGATTGGTGCCATTTCAGAGGATACAGGTGGTGCTTGTTTTCTCACAGACACTCTAGCTGCTGGTACAGGAAAGACATCTTTCTGTCCTATGGGATCTTTTCTAAATGACATGTATGTCTGTTTCCTGAGCAGGTTTGGGCACTCTGCCTACCCAGCCTGGCTTAGGAGCCTGGTCTGAGTCTGTGGGATGCACTTGGGAATCCAAGTGCCTGGAGTGTAGGCAGTCCAGCGACTGAGCATCGGTGTGCGAGTGCAGAGCCAGGCGTTACCCTGAGGACAGCTGGAACCCATGGAGCTCTGACCGATGTGAGGGCGCTGGGCAGGCACTGACAGCATGAGGTTTAACAGGGATCCTGCCCCTGGGAAGGGGCGACCCTGGCTGCACCCCCAGCCTGGGGGTCAGGCGCTGGAGGCCGGCCATGTGAGAGGGATTTGGGGGTCGACAGGGGGTTACCCATGAGCCAGCAGCGTGCCTAGGCAGCCAGGAGCCCAACCTCATCCTGGGCTGCATCCAGCACAGCACAGCCGGTCCAGGGAGGGATTGTCCCGCTCTGCCCTGCGCTGGGGCGGCCTCACCTCCAGTCCTGGGGCAGGTTTGGGTGCCACAGGACAAGGGGGACACAGACCTATCACAGAGTGTCCAGAGGAGGCACTGAGGATGGGGAAGGGTCTGGAGGGGAAGGGTCCCGAGGAGAGGCTGAAGCCCCTGGGTTGCTCAGCCTGGAGAAGAGGAGACTGAGGGGAGACCTCATGGGGTCTGTGGCTGCCTGCCCAAGGGAGCGAAGGGGCAGCACTGATCTCTCTCCTCTCTTTGGGGACCAGGGACAGAACCCCAGGGAACAGCGTGAAGCTGGGCCAGGGGAGGGTCAGGCTGGGTGTCAGGAAGAGGTTCTGTGCTGAGAGGGGGTTTGGGGCTGTTACAGGCTCCCCAGGGAAGGGGTCACAGGCTGAGCTGGGCTGAGGGCAAGAAGCGTCTGGACGATGCGCTCAGTGCAGCTCTGACTGGGCTGGGCTGTGTGGAGCTGGGAGTTGGGCTCCATGGGCCTTGTGGGTCCCTGGCAGCTCAGGAGATCCCAGGATTTATCTTCTTATTCTTTTTCAGCTGCTGCTGAATAGAAAAAAAAAAGAAAACTTGTAAAAATCACAAGGCCCAGCACACAAAGCACCAGGGTAACTGTGCCTTTAGCTCCACAACAGGAGCAGGGATGCACCAGATGTTTGGTGCACGCTGCCACGGCTCAGCTGGCTACCTGCTTCAGCCAGGACGTGGCCCACAGGCTCACATGGGATCCATCCTCAGATGATTTCATCAGCACAAATAACCCTCTCCCACTGCGACGCCAGAGCTACCTAGTCACTCAACTCTGATTAAGAAGCAGTGAGTCACTTTCTGACTCTTCCCTGGTGCTTTTGTCTTCAGAATAATTCGAATTAAATATTTATGAAGAGCTCTGCCTAGTCACAGAGTTATTGTGAAGATGAGACACGGTGGAAAAAGTGTGCAATGTGGTGAGGGTGCTCTGAGGCTGCAGTTGTGCAACACTGGAGATCCTGTGGAAAAGGGGTATTCCTAAGGAACACAGTTCATAGAATCCCAGCCTGGTCTGGGTTGGGAGGGACCCCAAGGGTCACAGAGCTCCAACCCCCTGCCACAGGCAGGGACACCAACCTCCAGGCCTGGAGCTACACAAGGCTGCCCAGGGCCCCAGCCAACCTGGCCTTGAACACCCCCAGGGACGGGGCACCCACCCCCTCTCTGGGCAGCCCCTTCCAGCCCCTCACCACTCTCTCTGCACAGAACTTCCCCCAGTCTCTCCTCTCCCCCTTCCCTCCTCCAGCTTCACCCCATCCCCCTTGTCCTGCCAGTCTCTGCCCTTTCACAAGCCCATTCCCCTCCTGTTCCTCTGCTCCCTTCAGGGACTGGAAGGCTGCAGTGAGGTCCCCCCACAGCCTTCTCTGCTCCAGGCTGACCCAACCCAGCTCCCTCAGCCTCTCTCCGTAGGGGAGCTGCTCCAGCCCCCTGAGCATCTCCGTGGCTCCTCTGACCCCTCCCCACCAGTCCCACATCTTCCTTGTACTGGACACAGGACTCCAGATTGTTTTAACTGTTTAACAAACAATAGTTTTGATTCCCCCCACCCAAGAGGACGGTCAGTTATCCATGGAGATGCTGGGCATCGTGTTCTGTGGCAAACCCAAGGTGCAGAGACCAAGACAGACGCTTTCCCACGTGATGTGCAGGGAGGGATTGTTCTCTCATCAGCCCAGGTTCCCTTCAATTGGACTCCCAAAAAAGCACCCCCTGTGAATGCTGCTCTCAGCAAGGCTGCTGATGCAGACCCCGTGCATCAGGACGCTTTCCTGTGCTGCTGAATCACATGGCTGCTTGCACACTTCAGAGTCCAGAGCTGGATTTTCACTTTGTTTTCTTTGCAGCCCTCTGGATGACAGACTTTATTTGCAAAGACACCTCAGAACACAGAGGGGTTTTGCACCCATTAGGGACTAGACTTTTCTTTGTGATTTTGGTGTGTTGCTGGGATTATAATCTGCTACACTGGGGGTTTCTGGGATCTCTGGAGAAATGCTTCATCAGCCTGGCAGGTAAGAGCAGCTCTCTGCCATCCTGGCTGCTCAGCACACTCTGTGCTTGCCCTTTAGGGTTACATAGCAAACGTTCTCACTGTTGCTGACAGCACTAGCATATGTGGTGGGTGAAGACACTGGGGATAAGGGATGAGGGATGCCAGCCAGAGGGACCTGGACAGGACAGAGAGGTGGGAGCACATGGAGTTGAGCAAGGCCAAGGGCCAGGTCCTGCACATGGGTCGGGGCAATCCCCAGCATGACAGGCCAGATGGAGAATGGATGGAGAGCAGCCCTGAGGAGAAGGATTTGGGGGAGTAGATTGATGTAAAGCTCAATGAGCCCATCACTGTGCACTGTCACCCAGCCAGCCCCCCATGTCTGGGCTGCATCCCCAGCAGCAGGACCCTGGGCTGGGAAAGGGGGATTCTGCCCCTCGGCTCCGCTCTGGGACACAGACCCCCCAGCAGCGCTGCCTCCAGCTCGGGGGGCCCCAGGACAAGGGGGACACGGAGCTGTGGGAGCCAGTCCCCAGGAGCCCTGGAGATGATGGGAGGGCTGGAGCCCCTCTGCTCTGGAGCCAGGCTGGGAGAGCTGGGCTGGCTCAGCCCAGAGAAGAGAAGAGAAGGCTGCTTGTGGGGAGAGCTCCCAGCCCCTTCCCGTCCCTCGAGGGGCTCCAGGAGAGCTGGAGAGGGGCTGGTGCTGAGGGCAGGGAGGGCCAGGCCCAGGGGAAGGGCCTTCAGCTGCAGGAGTGGGATGGAGAGGGGCTGGGAGGCAGAAATCTTTCCTGGGGAGGGGGGAGCCCTGGCCCAGGGTGCCCAGAGAAGCTGGGGCTGCCCCAGGATCCCTGGCAGGGCTCAAGGCCGGGTTGGATGGGGCTGGGGGCACCCTGGGCTGGGGGGTGTCCCTGCCTGTGACAGGGGGTGTCTGGGGCCCCTTCCCATTGAAACTCTTCTGGGATTCAATGATTCTATTATTTGTGGGGAATGGCTTTTTTTCCCTAGTAACTTTTCTGTCATTTTTCTCCCAAGTAGGTGAGAGCGTTCAACACCTTCTGAGTGTCTGATAAAGGTGTTTTTAATCTATTCTGACACTATTCCAAAAAGGAAAAAAACCCTCTGAGATGATTTTGTTCCTTCCAGCTGCACCCTGGAGAAAAATGAAGAGTGTTAAGCAAGTTATGCTCCAACCAGGAGTGGTTTTGCTCTATGCACACTTCAAAGTCAAATTAATGTGTTCTAGAGCACGACTCGTTTTTCTCTGCAGATTAACTTCACCTGGGTACAAGGTTCCATTAGAATCTCTTCATTTTTCTGTTGAAGGATAATTCAGTGTCACTCAACAAGCAAGAATTTCCTCGATGAGCTGGAGATCCAATGAGTGAGTGGAGCTAATTACATACACCCAACAGCTGACGTAGCACGGGCTCTCTGGCTCTAATCCCTTTGGTCACAGTGTGCAGCAGCACCAGGCGTCTTCCCAGAGCAGAACACGGAGAGTGACAATCGCCTCTCGGTGGAATTCAGGCCATGCACATAGAGAATTAAATCTCCTTTAATTGCCTCCGAACTACCAGCCTGTTTCCCCACAGACACAGGCATGGGATCACCAGGGCTCACGAGTGACATTGGGAGAGGTTTTGTTAACGTGGCAGTTGCCATCTGGGACCACCAAACCCGCCTACCCCATGGCCCAGCAGGCAGGTCGGCTGCCCTCGCTGCTGGATCACAGACTCACAGGGGTTGGAAGGGACCCCCAGAGCCCCTGGGGTCCAGCCCCCTGCCAAAGCAGGGTCCCTGGGACAGGGCGCACAGGGCGGCGTCCAGACGGGGCTGGAATCTCTCCAGAGAAGGAGACTCCACACCCCCTGGGCAGCCTGTCCCAGGGCTCCCTCACCCTCAGCGGGAAGAAGTTCTGCCCCACATTGGGGGGAACTCCCTGTGCTCCAACTTGAGCCCATCGCCCCTTGTCCTGTCCCTACAGGCACTGAGCAGAGGCTGCCCATGTCCCCTGTGTCCCACCCTTCAGCTATTGATCCCCATTGATCAGATCCCCTCTCAGTCTCTTCTCTCCAGGCTGAACAGCCCCAGCTCACTCAGCCTTTCCTCACAGGGGAGATGCTCCAGGCCCTTCATCCCCTTCGCAGCCTCCTCTGGACTCTCTCCAGGAGATCCCTGGCTGTTTGATCCCAGGGAGCCCAGCACTGGACACAACACTCCAGGTGGGGCCTGACCAGGGCAGAGCAGAGGGGGAGGATCCCCTCCTGTGACCTGCTGGCCACGCTCCTCTTGATGCCCCCAGGATCCCATTGGCTCTCTCAGCCCCCAGGGCACACTGCTGGCTCATGGCCACCCTGTCACCCACCAGCACCCCCAGGTCCTTCTCCACAGAGCTCCTCTCCAGCAGGTCACCCCCAGCCTGTCCTGATTCCAGCAGTTATTCCTTCCCAGGGTAAGACTCTACACTTGCTTTTATCAAACCCCATTTGCTTTTTTTGAGAGCAATAAAGGGTTTGGTGCTGCCATGTCGAACCAGTAACCATTGATTTAATCTTATAAAGGGCTGTATTTGCACTTGATAAAAAGGGATCAGGTTTTTTCTGCCCATGATCTATGCACAAGGATGGTAGAGGCTCCTCTCCAGCCATCGATGTGCCTTGCTGCTGATGCGTGATGCCTTGGAAAGCCAGGATCCAAATTCCCTGTCCTTGGTGCCTCTGGAGCAGGGATCCTTCATGGCAGCGCTGGGCACACAGGGGATCGATCGCTCCTCCCAGTGTGTGCCCCCATTAAAGCCAAATCTCTCCTATTGATACAGATCAACTCTACATCTTCATTATCATTCCTAAGAAAAGCCAGGGTTATGCACAGTGTTTCCAGGAAGCCATTCCCATTGACTCCTCCCAGAGAGAGCATGCTCAGGGACACTCAGGGGGTCTGCCAGGGGTCTGCAGGGATGAAGGCTGCACGTCTCCTCTCCCTCAGCACATGCTCTTTAGGGTTTTCTCCAGAGTTACCTGAGCTCAAAACCACATCCCTGCACAAACCAGTCAGGAACCCCTTTGAGCTGAAAACAGGATAATCTCTGTCTCTCAATTGGTCGTTGGTCTCATTATTGATGACTCCCCATCTTCACTTCTTTATCTTCAAGGCTGCTGCCCTGTTCTGGCTGAGGTTTGTAGCTGCTCTCACAAAGCAGCTCACATGGGTACAGCCATATTCTGCTAAAATCCAAACCAACTCTATCCTTAAACATGAAAATTCTTATATTAAAGTTATATTAATTGTCTCTTAAGCTACATCTACATCAGTCTATTCAGCATGATTACATGTCATTGGATCCTGTGTCTTGCATCTTGTGCATTGTGACTGGCATGAGGGCAAATGCTCTGTTTTGGGACAGGACACGACCCTTATTAACCAGATTGCTCATGGAAGGATGGTTTGTGCTGCAGCACAAGGAACTGCCGTGCCTGGAGCACGGGGTGTCAGCAGAGGAGCCTCATGGTGCCGCTGGCCACAGGAGTCTCCGTGGTACATGTGTGGAGCAGGGATGGGGGCAGGAAAGGATGGCTGCCAGCCCTAAGGAAAAAGGAAAACTTTAGACTCCCAATCCCTACATTGACATATGTGTTTGTTCTCATTAATATTTATAGAAAGAAAGGAAAGTATATTGTTACCTTCATTAATATTAATGGCAATAGAGGGCTTAGGTGGGTATCCTAGCTGCCCTATAAATATTAAATAAAGCAGCTTTTTAACCTCTCTTGAAGACCCCAGGTAAAATGCAGGCAGGAGGACACGGATACTGCTCTCAAACACACACAAAGGGTAGTAAAATTTTCGCTTGCTAAGCATGTCTGCTGCTTTCCCAAAGCTACATCAATAAAATCCACATTTGCCTGGTGTAGAGCATTCACTTCCTCGTGGGTTGTTGCCAGTTATGGGGAAGAACCGATCAATAAAGTAAAATGATGGGATTCATGAATGTTGAGAAGCCATGCATAATTTACAGACCATGTTTAATTCCAGCATGCTGGAAATGAGGAGGCTGCTACAAACCAGCGTAAGGACCGTGCGCTGCAGATGCTGGGAGACACAAGCTGAAGCACTGCGTCCAGTGAAGCTGTGGAGAGCCCTGCCCTGATATTTTTTAAGCAATCAGGAGATAGGGGCACGGACACAGATTTATGGCTGTGATTATCTTTTTGCTTGCTGACGTAAATTAGCCTTCTGGGAAACCTAAGTTATTTCTCAATATGCTTTTAATGGTCTGAGTCAGAGCTGCGAGTGATCTCTCTCTCCTGCAAGGGATCTGTAGTAAGAGCAGGGGTGAGCGCTTCCGTGGCAAAGGACAATAGATTTCCATGGGTGTGAGCTCATCCCCGCGCGTCGCAGGTGCTGCCGCTCGGCAAACACGACTCCAGCCATGGAAGCCAAGTGTTTACTGTTCCAGCTGGATCAGGCCGATGATCATTCCCATCACTGACGACGTCTCTGCAAACAAGGAATTATGCCCCAGACCATCAGTTGGGGGTTTGTGAGGTAAGTTCCTTCCGCCTGGGATCATCCCCGTGTCGCCGAGCCGGTGCTGAGGGCGCTGAACGGCCGCTGCACGGTGCCCACATCTCTGGCCCTGGGTAACGGGCTCCCCTGCCAGCACCATGGCTGGTACCAGCCCCATGGGGCAGACAGGGCCGCTCAGTGCAGGGCACCCGTGTCAGCAGCCACGACAAGGCCAGAGGAAGGAGGGAGGTGTAGAGTCAGAGCAGTGCCATGCTGTCCTGGGGAGAGCTCTGGGGGAGGAGGGGGGCTATGGGCAGCTTCCACAAGCAGCAGCTGGAGCTTCCCCCAGGCCCCACAGAGCCAACACTGTCTGGCTCGAGGCCGGACCTGCCGCTCACCAAGGCCGAGCCCATCAGCACCAGCCACAGGCCTCTGGGAATCACAGGGAGCAGGGAAAACCCCAAACAGCCACTTTCTGCCCCAGAGAAGGGAGTGAGAAGGGGGGAGAGGCTCTGCAGGCACCAAGGGCAGGGAAGGGGGGAGCAGGCACCCCTGAGCCCCTGGAGAAACCCGTGGTGGAGCAGGTGTCCCCCCACAGCCCATGGACAAGGCCCAGACCCCACCTGCAGCCCCTGGAGAGGCCCCACACTGGGGCAGGTTTGATGGGGGGTTGTGACCCCTGGGGGACCAGGCTGGAGCAGTCTGGGCCTGAGGGACTGAGAGACATTCTGTGACTGATGACTGCACCCATAGCAGTGACCCACGCTGGGGCAGCTGGGGAGCAGCTGAAGCCCCTGGGAAAGGACTCACGCTGGAGAAGCTGGTGGAGGGCTGTCTGCTGTGGGTGGGACCCCAGGGTGCAGCTGGGGAAGGGTGAGGAATGAGTGCCCCCCCAGTTAAGGAGGGACCATCTCATGAGGAACTGACCCAAACCCCCATTCCCCCAGTCCCTGCCCCTCCCTGTGCCACCATGGGGGGAAGAAGGGAGCGAAATCCTCACTCAAGTTCAGTCGCTGAGAAGGGAGAGGTGGGGGCAGGTGCTTTAAGATCTGGTCACACTTCTCATCCCCTGATTCTGGTGTCATTGGGGGTGTAGGGCAGGGCCATAACTTAGTTTTCTTCCCTTTAATCTGTGCTGAGTCTGTTCTGCCCGTGACACTGATTGCAGAGTGATCTCTCCCTGTCCTTATCTCCACTCCTGAGCCCCTCAATATCTATTTTCCCCCCTGCCCAGCTGAAAAGGGGGGTGACAGAGCAGCTTTGGTGGGTGTCTGGCCTCCAGCCAGGGCCAAACCACCACACATGCTCTGGACAGCACCAAGAGGCTTACCCTCTGATTCTGCTTCTTCATCCTGTCACTAGCCCATGTCCACGTACAGTCAGTACAGCCACAGCTCTGGCTGCACAAGCAGGTTCATAGGACCACCTTTGCCTGAACTGAAGAAGGAGGAGAGCCCTTGGAAAGCGTTTGGAGACACTTCTTGACAGTGGACACCAGCTCCCACAACAGCCTTCTTGGAGTGTCTGCATCACACGTAGCCTTGGCATGAAACAAGCCATCAAAGGCGATAATGAGACGCTGATGCAGCATGGTGTCTGGGAAGATAGATAATTCACATCTGACCCTACATGCTCCTGTAATTTGCCTTCTCCAGAGCGAGTATTTTTTAAGAGACAGTGCCAAGGTACTTTTCTGAAGTTCTGTTCCACTGAAGCATCATAGGATTATGGCAAATTAACTTCTAATTTTCATATTTTGGCTTAAAACCAGATGATCTGGTAGCCCCCACTCTCACTCACTGGTGACACAGGGCTGATGTGAGCTTCGGTGCAAGAGATGCCCAAAGGTAATTAACTCCCTGCCTGGCAGAGCAGGCTTTCTTCCATGTGAAGGAACCCTGTTTGGACGAGAAATGGAGTTGCTTGGACTCTTAATATGCTTTCATAAATTTAGACAGCAAGTTTCCTCCCAGTCCCAGCAGAAAGCCCTGCATGTTTTAAAAGCCAGCCCCATGAGGAACAACGACAAATTCTGCTCTCTGTGATTTTTCTTCTGCTGAATTATTTATTTCTGCTTATTTCTCAGGAGAAGAAAGCAGAGATGCTCTCTCCCCACCACCTACAGAGTCCCTCCAAATTGAGCTACTCACCCTCTCCCCTCCTGCTGAAGAACACAGTCGCAGAGCTGTCCATCCACTTCCCCGACAGCATCCACCTGCCCTGCGTGAGGGTACTGGTGATAACACCTTTTCCAGGCTGTGTGATAAGCCCAGTGCATCTTCTCCTGGAGCTGGGTCCTGCCACAGGGTTTTGTGGGGTTGGGAGAGAAAATGAGGCTCCGAAAAAATGTGTGTAAATTCTGAGGGGAAAAAAAAAAAGGCAAATTCTCACTGTTCACAGTAATTGTTTCTGTTCTGGAATAATTTCTCCCTTTTACTGTCTTGTTTTTCCTTATCTTATGTAAATGATGTCTCCTCCTATTCCCCATAAAGCACATGACAAAGCTCGCAGAGACTTTGATGGACTCAGAAATGAATGGAGCACTTTTGAACACAGGAGCACTAATTAATCCATTATTCAAATGAGACATCCACTGCAGATGGGAGCACATCAGTGTTCCCAGATGCAGCCAGGAGGTGGATCTGCAGCCCCTTCCCCAGGCTGGGACAGAGGGGTCGGGGCTGTGGCTGGAGAGCCAGCTTACAGCACCTTGGCTCTTCCCACTCCAGAGAGTCCAGGGAGGAAAGATGGTTCCAGCAGCTTCGCTGTGCTGTTGAGGCAGGAATCTCTCTTGAAGCTTTGAACCTGCTTTGGCAGGGGGGTGGACCCAGTGGGCTCTGGAGGTCCCTTCCAACCCTGACAGCTCTGTGATTGCTGTGAATCTGGGAAATCAGTGATTATAAGGCAACTGAGCCCCTTCTGACAAGGTTCTCCTTAACGCTGCAGTGGTGTCTCCATAAAGAGAGCAGACAGGGAATGAAACATTTCATGTGGAAGAGGAACTTTCCAAATCTAATCTTCTACAGACGTTTTTATAAAACACTAAAACCCGACCTTTGGTGCCATGCCTCAGAGGGGATGCTAAGAAAACATGGGCAGAAATCACAGAAACACAGACTCACAGAATCACAGGGGCTGGAAGGGGCCAGAGCCCCTGGGGTCCAGCCCCCTGCCAAAGCAGGGTCCCTGGGACAGGGCGCACAGGGTGGCGTCCAGACGGGGCTGGAATCTCTCCAGAGAAGGAGACTCCACACCCCCTGGGCAGCCTGTCCCAGGGCTCCCTCACCCTCAGCGGGAAGTTCTGCCCCACACTGGGGGGGAACTCCCTGTGCTCCAGCTTGAGCCCATCGCCCCTTGTCCTGTCCCCACAGGCACTGAGCAGAGGCTGCCCATGTCCCCTGTGTCCCACCCTTCAGCTATTGATCCCCATTGATCAGATCCCCTCTCAGTCTCTTCTCTCCAGGCTGAACAGCCCCAGCTCACTCAGCCTTTCCTCCCAGGGGAGATGCTCCAGGCCCTTCATCCCCTTCGTAGCTCCTCTGGACTCTCTCCAGGAGATCCCTGGCTGTTTGATCCCAGGGAGCCCAGCCCTGGACACAACACTCCAGGTGGGGCCTGACCAGGGCAGAGCAGAGGGGGAGGATCCCCTCCTGTGACCTGCTGCCCACACTCCTCTTGATGCCCTCAGGATCCCACTGGACTTCTTGGCCCCCAGGGCACACTGCTGGCTCATGGCCACCCTGTCACCCACCAGCACCCCCAGGTCCTTCTCCACAGAGCTCCTCTCCAGCAGGTCACCCCCAGCCTGTCCTGATTCCAGCAGTTATTCCTTCCCAGGGTAAGACTCTACACTTGCTTTTATCAAACCCCATCTGGTGTCTCCCTGCCCAGCTCTCCAGTCGGGTCCTCCTCATCCTCCTGAATGCAACAGGATGGGCGCCAGGGATTTGGCTGGGCTGGCTTTACTCAAGATTGCAACCCTGTGGTAAGCACCATGCATCCTTTTCACAGCACAGCTGTGACTTGGCTGTGTTCTGTGAGACCCTGCAGCTCTGCCTGGGAAGGGTAGGAGAGGACACGGGTATTTTTCACATATCTCTGGCCTGACAGAACAGAGAGTGCGGTGGAGGAGCCGGCAGGCGTCTGGCTGCTGCTTTGCAGAAGATGATAGGAGATCGGCTGCGATATAAATCAAACAGCCAGGGAAAGGATCATGAAATAGGATTACCAGGCAGCAGCGCTTTGTGCACAGAGAGGCACAAACATCACGTGCCACCGAGGTAAAAGGCCCATTAGCAGAAGAGCGGCAGAGGCGACCGGCAGCGCTGGGAGAGGCGTCGCAGCAGCCTGAAGGATGGTGTTAAAATCCGGCCTCCATCAGCTCAGAAGCAAACCTTCCCCTGCCTTCAGTGAGGCAAGGACGCTCTTTAAACCAGGCTTAGGGAGAAGCAAGCCAGGTTTGGCAGGTCCTCCTCAGCACGGAGGCTGCCATGGTATTTCCATCGGGGTGGATGCTGCTGCAGGACTGCTCGGTGCCTGTCCTCACACCTACAGAGGAGATGGCAGGGATGAACCCCACGTCCCTGCACACTGGGGTCCCTGGTGCAAGCGATCCCCTACAGACTCACGGCTGTGTCTGCCCATAGAGGCTGAGCCTGGCCCTTAGAGCCTGACCATGACAAATGGCTGTCCTGGTACTGCTGACATCAGCTGCCGAAATTCCTCTGACCCATCCCAAACACTTCTGGATACACTGCCATCAGTATCCAAAATAGTGTGGCCAGTATCAAAAACTGTGTGGCCAGCAGGGCTGGGGAGGGGATTGTGCCCCTGCACTGGGCACTGGGGAGGCCGCACCTCGAGTGCTGGGCCCAGTTCTGGGCCCCTCACTGCCAGAAGGACATGGAGGGCCTGGAGCGTGTCCAGAGAAGGGCAGCCAGGCTGGGGAAGGGGCTGGAGGGCAAATCCTCTGAGGAGTGGCTGAGGGAGCTGGGGGTGTTCAGCCTGGAGAAGAGGAGGCTGAGGGGAGACCTTCTCCCCAACTCCCCTGCCCTGCCAGGAGGGTGCAGAGAGGTGGGCGAGGGTCTCTTCAGCCAGGGGACAGGAGATGGGACAAGGGGCAATGGGCTCAAGCTGCCCCAGGGCAGGGTCAGCTCAGCTGGGAGGGCAAAGTTCTTCCCTGGCAGAGCTGTCAGGGCCTGGCCCAGGCTGCCCAGGGAGGGGCTGAGTCCCCGGCCCTGGGTGTGTTTAACAGGCGGGGAGATGAGGGGCTCAGGGATCTGGTTTAGCACAGGACAGGGACGGTTGGACTCCATCAGCTTAAAGGGCTTTTCCAACCTTGGGATTCTGATTCTCTATAACAGGAGGGCAGGCATGGCACTGGCCTGTGTTTAACAGAAAAGCCCCTTGCACATAGTCCTGGCTGCATTCCAGGCAGCTGAAGCCCCTGTGGAACAGCCGTGTCCTTTCACTTGCACACACTCCATCACATAACCTCTGGCCACCCTAATTAACATCTCTCCCACCGTGGTTTAGGGAGAGAAGAGACTGCTGTGGCATGCTGACAGCTCAGAGGGAGGTAGCCAGAACTCTGCTAATGAGCCAGGGACTTACCCACTGATTTAAAAAGGCTGGTGAGTAGAACAGATTATTCTTGCTCCTATTTAGCAAAATAATCGTCTTTTTCAAAAGATATGACAGCAGGGAGCTAATAGCTTCAACCTCCCAGGATCACACCTTCTATAAAAAACCCATGAAGGATTTAAGGTGTATTTCCAACAACGTTCCTGAGAGTTCCCAGAGATCTGTTCCAGGATAAAGATAATTTTTTTGCAGCTTGGCATCAGCCACTCAAAACAACAAGATATAATTACAGACTGGTCTGGGCTGGGAGGGACCCCAAGGGTCACAGAGCTCCAACCCCCTGCCACAGGCAGGGACACCAACCTCCAGGCCTGGAGCTACACAAGGCTGCCCAGGGCCCCAGCCAACCTGGCCTTGAACACCCCCAGGGATGGGGCACCCACCCCCTCTCTGGGCAGCCCCTTCCAGCCCCTCACCACTCTCTCTGCACAGAACTTCCCCCAGACTCTCCTCTCCCCCTTCCCTCCTCCAGCTTCACTCCAGCCCCCTTGTCCTGCCAGTCTCTGCCCTTTCACAAGCCCATTCCCCTCCTGTTCCTGGGGTCCCTTCAGGGACGGGAAGGCTGCAGTGAGGTCCCCCCACAGCCTTCTCTGCTCCAGGCTGACCCAGCCCAGCTCCCTCAGCCTCTCTCCGTAGGGGAGCTGCTCCAGCCCCCTGAGCATCTCCGTGGCTCCTCTGACCCCTCTCCACCAGTCCCACATCTTCCTTGTACTGGGGCCCCAGCTCTGGACACAGGACTCCAGCTGGGGCCTCCCCATGGCAGAGCAGAGAGGGACAATCCCCTCCCTGTCCCTGCTGCCACCCCTCTGCTGATGGAGCCCAGGATCCCATTGGCCTTGTGAGCTGCAAGAGCCACTGCTGGCTCATGTTAAGTTTCTCATCCACCAGAATCCCCAAATCCTTCTCAGCAGGGCTGCTCTCCAGGAGCTCTTCTCCCAGTCTGTATCTATGTCTGGGATTCCTCCAGCCCAAGTGCAACACCTGACACTTGGCAGTGTTGAACCTCATCAGGTTCACCCAGACCCACCCTTCCAGCCTGTCAGGATCCCTCTGGAATAATGGGATATAATAAAAGCAGAGAAGCTGGGAAGGAAACACAGCAGAACACTGTCTGTGCTGTTCAGTAAGGTATTTGGTGCCGAAGAAGATGAAGGTACAATTAACCATGTGGAGCCCCAAGGAACAGATTTCATGGTACAATTTATCCTGTGCTACCGTTCCCAGGAGCTGCCACATGCAAATCACTCGCAGGCAGGATGGTGGAATTCCTTCACTCTCCAGTTACCTGTCATCCCTGAGGTGCTGATGCCCAAGGGAGCTCCACAGTAAAACCTGCCATGGTTGGTAGCGCAGGGCTGATGCGGAGCGAGGCCAGAGCAGCTACTGATTCGTTATTTATTGTGTTATTTAGGGAAGCCTGGGGTTTTCTCCAGGGGAAGGGGGGGTGAGGACCAGCACCACGTTTTTCATCCTGATGGGAGCAAAACCCCTCAAAAATTAAGTTTGTGCAATCTGGTTCCCCCAGAGATCGATGCCCTTCTCTCTGCCAGAAAGACCCACGTGTTTGTGCGAGTGGTAATGCTCAGGCAGCACGGTGCAGCTGTATCTGCAGGACAGGGATCGGGCTCTCCCTGCCCTGAGAGACAAGCAGCCTTACTTCATCACTACTCTACTCTGCTCTGCCCTGGTCAGGCCCCACCTGGAGTGTTGTGTCCAGTGCTGGGCTCCCTGGGATCAAACAGCCAGGGATCTCCTGGAGAGAGTCCAGAGGAGGCTGTGAAGGGGATGAAGGGCCTGGAGCATCTCCCCTGTGAGGAAAGGCTGAGTGAGCTGGGGCTGTTCAGCCTGGAGAGAAGAGACTGAGAGGGGATCTGATCAATGGGGATCAATAGCTGAAGGGTGGGACACAGGGGACATGGGCAGCCTCTGCTCAGTGTCTGTGGGGACAGGACAAGGGGTGATGGGCTCAAGTTGGAGCACAGGGAGTTCCCCCCCAATGTGGGGCAGAACTTCTTCCCAGTGAGGGTGAGGGAGCCCTGGGACAGGCTGCCCAGGGGGTGTGGAGTCTCCTTCTCTGGAGAGGTTCCAGCCCCGTCTGGACGCCGCCCTGTGCGCCCTGTCCCAGGGACCCTGCTTTGGCAGGTGGCTGGACCCCAGGGGCTCTGGGGATCCCTTCTGACCCCCATAGCTCTGTGAGTCTGTGATCACCACCATCAGCACCATCCAACTGCAGCAGCAAGGGGGCTTTTTACCTACAAGGTTGCTGAGAAGTAGCACAGCTCCTGTGCTCAGGGTGGTGGGGTGGGGGCATACAGCACCTGTGCTCCCAGTTTGGGGGCTGTTGAATTTCCAGCTGTAACCCCAGGATCTCTGGTCACAGAACCCAGGCTCCAGGTGCTGCTGTGTTTAAGGACACACATGGAGAAAAGGCCAGTTTAAGCTTTGTCTAAAAGACAGCCAGCACCCAAAGCAGCGCTGGAAAAGAGCTGAATCTTGCCCAAGACACTACCCAGTGCTGCATCTCTTTGTTTCCCGGGCTATTGTCTCCCTAAAGCAACTCCCACCGTGTGTTTTTAGCCTAGTTTCCTGAAGGGATTCTGTTTCTAGGGCTTTTTCTAGGTGCACGAGTACGACTGGCCAAGAGGCAGAAGGCCATACAGACTGTCTGCACAAGGAATAACTCCTGGCTGGCTCTGGTTGTCCTTACAACCCCTGTTAAGTGAAAGGGAAACTTCTGTCACGGCCTCTGATTCGTTTGGCACCCGAGGATGCTCTGCCCCATTTCTGCCCTAACTTGTTTTTGTTTTCCTGGTGTTCACAAAGGCGTTTTGGTGCCTAAAAGGCTGAAGCTGCTCCAGGTGTGTCTGATGGCAGCTTCAGCATGTGCATCCAGTGATACCCAGCAAGGTGGGTGCTGCTGCTGCAATCTTACCTTGAGACCCTAGGACAGAGTTGACTAGAAGGCAGAGATTTGTAGAGGATTAGGCGCCTTCCACTCCCAGGATCCTGGATCAACCTGTTCTACTGGATTTTACCTGACAAAATCTGCCTTAAATTCTGATTTTGCCTTTTCGGTTTCCTTAGGAGAGCGTGCAGTCCCTCTGAGATGAATGGAGAGGGTGCTTTGGCCAGCGTGCTGCCTCCTGGCTCTGTCCCGCTGACCAGCCGGCCCTGGGAAGTCACTCACAGGCGCTGGGGACAGGACATCTGTCCGGGAACCGCGGCGAACGAAGCCCGTCTGCCTCGGCCTGCCGGGGATTCGGAAGGGTGCTGCCCCGCCAGGAGCTAACCGCTGCACGAGGCGGCCCCTGTACTTCTCCCGTCTGTCACCGAGTGTCACCCTTGCTCCACGCCTTCATCTGCCTCCGTAAGGCGCTGGGAAGGGGTGTGAACCGTGCCGGGGAGGGATCTTTCCGTGTGGGGATCCAGCCATCCTTCTCGCTGGCCGGGCAGCTCCCACTTGGCCGTTCTCCTCCCCGGGAGAGGAGGCAAACCCTGGGAGAGGAGCTCAAAAGCCTTTCACATGTGTATGGCCTCAAAGCAGCTGATTAGCTGTGATAAAAGCCCACAGGGTGTACTGAAGATTAGGTATCACTACAGATGGCAGGAAGGGGGTGCTGCTGTATAACCAGGGCTGAGTACAGCTCCCTGTGCCTGCTGCATCCCAGTGTCCCACTTGCCATTCCATCGGTGCTTCCAGGGTACCCACAGAGTAACCATAGAATCCCAGCCTGGTCTGGGTTAGGAGGGACCCCAAGGGTCACAGAGCTCCAGCCCCCTGCCACAGGCAGGGACACCAACCTCCAGGCCTGGAGCTACACAAGGCTGCCCAGGGCCCCATAACACCATGAGGGAAGAATCCCTTCCATCCCTGCCTGCCAATTGTTGCATGGAAATGAGATGCAAATTTAGGCTCAATGCACTGACAAGGGGAATGAGAACTGAGGATGGCCAGAGTTACAGCCCCCCCGGGGTGCAGCCTGCTGTGTAGCCTGGTCCTTGACATGTGTGGATGCTCAGCACCACGGCTGTTTTCCTCTCATTCATGGAGAAAAAGCACCTGAGATCTCACTTGACCAGTTCTGAACTATTTGCAAAAGAAATGGTTTGTGAGGTTTTAGTTGGGGGGATAATTCCCTGTTTGTATTAAGGACCATTGTTGATTGGTCTCATGTTCCCATCTGCTGAGCTCTCACCCTGCCCCTCAGGGGAAATGCCAGCTTGAACACTGACTGTCTCTGAAATGGAACCAATGTCTTTTCTCCCAGGGCTCAGTGCTGGGTCCAGTTCTGTTCAGCATCTGTATCAGTGACCTGGATGGAGGGATGGGATGTTCCCTCAGTGGGTTTGGGGGTGACACTGAGCTGGGAGGAAGTGTTGATCTGCCTGAGGGTGGGGAGGCTCTTCAGAGGGACCTGGACAGGCTGGGCCCATGGGCTGAGACCAAGGGGATGAGGTTTAACAAGGCCCAGGGCAGAGTCCTGCACACGGGACAGAACAACCCCAGGCAGAGCTACAGGCTGGGGGAGACTGTCTGGAGAGCTGTCAGGCAGAGAAGGACCTGGGGGTGCTGGGTGACTGTGACTGAACACGAGCCAGCAGTGTGCCCGGGGGGCCAGGAAGGCCAAGGGCATCCTGGCTTGTGCCAGAGCCAGCGTGGCCAGCAGGTCTGGGGAGGGGATTGTGCCCCTGCACTGGGCACTGGGGAGGCTGCACCTCGAGTGCTGGGCCCAGGATCAAGGTTACTGATGCTCTAAAAGAAACCAAGTTATTTTATGCTAAGGAGAGGCTGGACTCCTGATAGGATTTCCTGGCCTGGTACAGTTTTTACAGATGTTTTGTAGTCCATCTGCCCACCAGCACCAGACACAATCAGCACCTTGGGAGGAAGGCGTAAACCCTTCTGCTGGGCAGGAGGCTCTGGTAACCCACCCACGGGCTCCTCTTCCTGGAGCAGCCCCACGGATTGCTGTCTGTGTTGCATGTGTCATCCCTTCCTCAGGCAGAGCGGGCTCTCTCTCTGCCATATGTGTGGAGCTGGATTTACCCTTCTCCAGGGTGTTTAACCTTTACCCTCTCTCAGCAGAGCCGTGCTCAGGATGAAAGCCGTGGGCGGGCGCTTGGGCACACAGAAGCATCAGCACAGCAGAGGATGAGCAGTGCCGGTCCCGGGCTCCCGCGCAGCCTCTCTGCTGCCTTTGGAAAGCGCTGCAGCGCTGGCGAAGCTGGAACTGCTTCCCGGGAGCCGTGCGGAGCCTCCTGGAGCTGCACTTCCCGGGGACAGCGATGCTTTCGGGGAGCAGGAGCTGCACTGCAGGAGGTGCGTGGACCAGTCTCCCTCCGAGCTGCTCTCGTGTTGGGGGTTGGACCCGATGATCTCTCGAGGTCCCTTCCAACCCCTGCAATTCTGTGATTCTGTGATTCTACCTCCCCCTCCAAGGGAGCTGCCTCCCCGCTTCCCTCATAGCCCTAAGAAGGTGCCATCCGGATCAACAGAGGGTGGGAATGCACTTTCCTTTCGTGTCCTCAGTCTCCTCAGGCCCTCGGGGAGAGGACTGCTCAAAGCAACAAAAAGAAAGGGGTTTGGCTCCCCGTATGAATGAAGAGAAACCCACTGGACACCTCACTAAGTAAGGGGTCTCATTAATAAAACTCCGTTAAGGGATTTTCACTAAGGTTGTTGCCATAATGAGAGGGTACGATGAAGGACAACACCTGGGGCAGGCTGTGACAACTGTCTGCAGCAACAAACAGCAGCAAGAATCCTGGGAGCAAAACCCCAGGCTGCACCACTCCATCCCATGAACACCACTGAACTCTGCTGGGGCAGGGTCCAACCCCTTTCTCACCCCTGAATAGATGTCACAGAAGGAGATACCTTCAGACAGGGAAGATATGCACTGTGGCACAGGGCTGTCTGTGGCTGCAGCAAGCCCAGTGTTGATAATGCCCTTTCCAAGTGGAACGGTCTCATTCCCCTGCTCAAATTTTTTGGGCATCTTGTCCACCACCTCTGACCCCACGTGTGGGGATGAGGGGCTGCTGCAGCCCAGGAAGGGATGCTGCAGCTCATGAAGGGATGCTGCAGCCCAGGAAGGGATGCTGCAGGCTGGGAAGGGATGCTGCAGCTCATGAAGGGATGCTGCAGCCCAGGAAGGGATGCTGCAGCTCATGAAGGGATGCTGCAGGCTGGGAAGGGATGCTGCAGCTCATGAAGGGATGCTGCAGCTCATGAAGGGATGCTGCAGCTCATGAAGGGATGCTGCAGGCTGGGAAGGGATGCTGCAGCCCAGGAAGGGATGCTGCAGCTCATGAAGGGATGCTGCAGGCTGGGAAGGGATGCTGCAGCTCATGAAGGGATGCTGCAGGCTGAGAAGGGATGCTGCAGCTCGTGAAGGGATGCTGCAGCTCAGGAAAGGATGCTGCAGCCCAGGAAGGGATGCTGCAACTCATGAAGGGATGCTGCAGCCCAGGAAGGGATGCTGCAGGCTGGGAAGGGATGCTGCAGGCTGGGAAGGGATGCTGCAGCTCATGAAGGGATGCTGCAGGCTGGGAAGGGATGCTGCAGCTCGTGAAGGGATGCTGCAGCTCAGGAAGGGATGCTGCAGCTCATGAAGGGATGCTGCAGGCTGGGAAGGGATGCTGCAGCTCATGAAGGGATGCTGCAGGCTGGGAAGGGATGCTGCAGCTCGTGAAGGGATGCTGCAGCTCAGGAAAGGATGCTGCAGCCCAGGAAGGGATGCTGCAGCCCAGGAAGGGATGCTGCAGGCTGGGAAGGGATGCTGCTGCTCTCCTTGGGTGGGAAGCCAGGGGCAGTGCCAGCTCCAAGTCCTGCCTGTGCCTTGCAGCGAGTTGTCATGGCTACAAGGTGAGCTGGTTTTGGGAGGAAAAGAGGAGAATGTGAGCTCTGGCATGTGATGAGCAGCCTGCCCTGCCTGCTAGCCGTGCCTGGTGTGGGGCAGACACGGGCAGGAGCAGCTCCGACCTGATAAAAGCTGCTGGTGGCTCCATGGCTCCCAGGGGCCAGTTCCCACCTGCAGAGGCAGCCCTAGGAGAAAGCAATGAGTTCCCCTCTCATTAGCTAATCTTCCCATGTCCAACTTGGTTACAGGGGAGGAAGAACGGTTCTGCCAGCACGGGGAAGCTGTGCTGTCCTCCTCACTGCAGACACCCCAAGTCTGTGCCTCACATAGAGCCCCCAGGACACAGGACAGCAGCGAGGAGCCTGCGCCTTCCCCGTGGCCTTCCTGCACCTTCCTCCTGCACTGCTGGCTTCTCAGGATGCATGCCTTGAGGTTGCCGTGGTTTGGTGGGGTTTCTCCTTCTCTTAATACTGGATTTGTAAATATTTTGGGTGCCATGCAGAGTGCTGTGAGGCTCACCTGGAGTCTGGGTGCAGGACAGGCACATCCCGTGTGTGTGGCAGGGAACCTGCTGAGTGTAAAACCGCCAGTGCCAGGGGAGGGGGGTGAAAAACGCCCCTTTTCCTGCTCCCAGAGAGGGTCAGTGAAATCACTCTGGATCACCCAGGCTGCAGACCCATGGGCTGCCCGTCCCCTCTGCCTCAGCTCCTTGTCTGGGCACCCTGACCCCTCGCATACAGCATCTTCTGTGGCAGGGTTGAACAGGGGGAGCTACACCCCCACACACACACCCTTCCCCAAGAGAGCAAGAACTGACCCAGGGCTCCTGGCAGCAATTTTGGGCCCCTGGCCAAGTGCAGGAGCAGGAGGCCACTGTGGCTGGGCTGCAGGTGAGGGTCAGGACGTGGAGGAGCATGAAGACACCAAGGTTACAGCAGTGGGGATCCAAAACTGTTTGAGGGAAAGATTTAAAAACCAACACCCATCAACCAGCATGGAAAAAGGGGCAAAACATCAGGAAATCTGTTCACCTGATGAAAATTCAATGGAAAGGGCTACAATTCCACAGCAGCTGTCAATCCCTGTTTGTTTTTCCTTCCCCTTTTCCTCCCTTTTTTCCCCTAACCAGGACCCTCCACTCAGGTTGGAAGCAAAGATCTCTCTCTTATGCAGGGGCATTTATTTCCATGCTCCATTACTGGTCGTGTGTGGGTGAAACAAAGAGGATACTCCAACCTCTCTAGCAGGTGCCCCGTCTTTAAACATCCCCTTTGTAAACCCTGAGATTCCCCTCCAAAGGCCCCTCTTGATCCTCCTTCAGCAGAGTCAGTGCCTGCCCGGATATTTGTCAGGGACAGAGATGGGTTATTTCACATCATCCACGAAAACCCCTCAGCTTTGTCCCTGCCTGATTCATATTTGATAGCATGAATTGCTAACAGGCCTGTATTTGCATATTAGATTAATCAGATGCTGTCTTCCTGGTCTTGCCTGAAAAGCTTTATGATGGGTCAAATTAAAGTCTACACGGGTTTGTTTCACGCTTGAGGTTTTTCGCTGGGTGTCTTTAATTTTCATTCCACTGGAAATAAATGAACGCTGAGCAGGCAGGTGACAGACAGGTTGTGGCACATGAGGGGAGGATGCCAAGTGCAGCACGACACGTGGGTCACAGAATCACAGACTCACAGCCTGGTCTGGGTTGGGAGGGACCCCAAGGGTCACAGAGCTCCAACCCCCTGCCACAGGCAGGGACACCAACCTCCAGGCCTGGAAAGTACCTGAGAAAGTCAGTGATCCCGGGCCCTGTCAGTAGTGGTTCTAGGCAAGGGCCTTGGAGCTCTCCTGGATGGCTGTGACAGGGGCTGTGACCAGCATCTCCCCTGAGCTGGGACACCCCTCAGGCACCAACCCCTCGGGAAGGGTCAGATGATGGGAGACCAGGGCCAAGACGTCACTCATGGAGAACTACTGATGCTCCAGACTCGAAGAGGGAAGTTTTACCTGTGAGCTGCCTCCCTTCACCCACCTCCCTGTCTCTGTACGTGTTTAGATATATATATTGGGGAAGACAGAGGCCTGCTGCGGCCTAGCTCTCCTCAGCGAGACACAGGCCCTGACAATATCCTCCTGTTCCCATGAGACAGGAAAGCTCCTCACGCTGAGAGCATTTTGATAGCCACATTCTCAAAACACAGCGGCCTTGATGGCAGGGGTACAGGCTGCCCTACACCAAGCAGCTGTTATGGGAAGAACTTGGGAGTAACGGGACATGTTCAGAACCAGCCATAACAAGAGGGGCAAAACAGCTGGTGTGCGGATGCCTTTAGGCATCAGAGGCAAACTAAGGATATTCAGCTGTAAGATATGCTTATCAGAACTCGTTACAATCACTCCCCCACCAGTGAACTGGATGTGAACAGTTAGCAGTTTTTTAGCTTGCCACAGTTGCAGTAACAGATGTCTATAATCTGTGTGATTTCACCCAAGAAATGGCTTCCCCTAAAATTCATCTCAAATTGGTGTTGCACATCGCCCATCTCCATATATATCTGCCTTTACAGGCGTGGGCAGCACGTGTCACTGCATGCACACACCTCTGTCTGTGTTCTTATGTCTACACACCTTGATTCAGGGTGCCTTGTACTATGTTCAGCCTGGAGAAGAGGAGGCTGAGGGGAGACCTTCTCCCCACCTCCCCTGCCCTGCCAGGAGGGTGCAGAGAGGTGGGCGAGGGTCTCTTCAGCCAGGGGACAGGAGATGGGACAAGGGGCAATGGGCTCAAGCTGCCCCAGGGCAGGGTCAGCTCAGCTGGGAGGGCAAAGTTCTTCCCTGGCAGAGCTGTCAGGGCCTGGCCCAGGCTGCCCAGGGAGGGGCTGAGTCCCCGGCCCTGGGTGTGTTTAACAGGCGGGGAGATGAGGGGCTCAGGGATCTGGTTTAGCACAGGACAGGGACGGTTGGACTCCATGGGCTTAAGGGGCTTTTGCAAGACTGTGACTGTGATTCTGTGATTCTGGATGCTGACTCTGCTGCCTGGCTTCCACTTCTGTGCCCCTCCACAGCCCTGCTGTGCTGTGCATCAGGCCCAACGCGGCAGCAGTTCCCCACTTCCAGCCCCAGCATCCATCACCACATCCCTCTGGACACGGCACAGCCTGGTAACTTCTCACAGAACCTCAAAAAGTCACTGGCATACCGCCAGCAGGCTCGTTGGAACAGATGAAGAACTGGAAAAGGAACCTACTCTGAATCCCCTTGTTTTCCTCTGCGCTGGCAGGAAGCCAGGTCGCAGGGCAGTTACACCAGCAGAGACTGTGATTTTATGATTCCTACTGCCCAGATTTCTTTACCTTCTGTCCTGACACTTGTATAGGTAACAACTCAAACAGTCCCTGAACAATGAGTGGAAATTAACCAGAGGGATATGGGAGGAGCACTTAGTGCTGCTGTTTTCAGCTCCAGGAAGGCTCGGTTGCTCTGGAAAAGGAAGGGTCACCTGTCCAGAAAAATGGAACAACTGGAATTCTGCAGCACTTACGGGAGAAGGATCACAGAGTCACAGAGCTGTCGGGGTTGGAAGGGGCCTCCAGATGGCCCATCTGGTCCTTCACAGCAGCCTCTGGCAGTCCCTTGGAATCCCTTTGGTTTCACTAACAGTCCGTACCATGGCATCTAGTGCAGGAGAGAGGCACTGCGCAAGGCTTGTGGAGGTGCCTGGGCTGTGATACCCTGCTTCACAGGGCTGTGCTGCTCCTGCCAAGACCGATCTCCTCTGCTTCCTTGCCTAAGGTATTTTAGCCAAGGAAAGAGCCCGTGACAGTGCTTCACCTCTTTTCAGCAGTGCTGCTCGAGCTTTCAGTGTCGGCAGCCTGGGGGGTGTACTTGGGAGGGAATCACAGACTCACAGGGGTGGGAAGGGATCCCCAGAGCCCCTGGGGTCCAACCCCCTGCCAAAGCAGGGTCCCTGGGACAGGGTGCACAGGGCAGCATCCAGACGGGGCTGGAATCTCTCCAGAGAAGGAGACTCCACACCCCCTGGGCAGCCTGTCCCAGGGCTCCCTCACCCTCACTGGGAAGAAGTTCTGCCCCACATTGGGGGGAACTCCCTGCGCTCCAACTTGAGCCCATCGCCCCTTGTCCTGTCCCCACAGACACTGAGCAGAGGCTGCCCATGTCCCCTGTGTCCCACCCTTCAGCTATTGATCCCCATTGATCAGATCTCTTCTCTCCAGGCTGATGTGATGTGCAGAGCAGGACCCTGCATGCCCCAGTGTCCCTGCCAGCTCACCTTTGGGCAGCGTGCCCCCCCTCAGCCCCCCTGGGCAGCCCTGTCTCCTCTCTGGGACCCGAGGTGTCAGTTTGTACCCATGTCTTGCAGCCACGTTGCGTTTTGAGCAGCCCTTGCCAGTGCCCCCCTGTGCACTGGCACGAGGAGGATACAAGACCCCACTGCAGGCAGATAACCAGGACTTCCCCCCAGCTTTCCTTACGCATCGGGGGTAGGTGAAGCCTCAGAGGTGCCTACAGAGCAGCCTCCCTGTGAGCTGTGGGATCAAAGGCAAGGCTGGGATAGCTTTGCTGGCTTCTGTTTCGTGTTGCTGCTGCAGAGGGGAAGAGCTCCAGCAGCCGACAGGATGAGATGAGCCATGGGAGGAAATGAGTCACAGCCCGGGGTAGGGGGTAGGGTGCCAAGGGAGTTCCCCAGGGCAGAGCTGCAGCAATCAAAGCCCATGGTCTGATTGGGGCATCCTGGAGCAGAGGAGAGGGAGAGGTGAGCTGGGGCTGCTTGTACCACAGGGCAGGGGACAGCTGGTGCCACCACGCAGCCGATGTTGGGAGCAGCTGTAAGACACGGGAAGGGCTGTCCAGGTCTTGCAGCTGGAATCCTCAGACTCTGTCTTTGTGCCACATCTCTGAATCCTTCTCAGCACGTGGGGTGCTTGAACATCCCGGATGCCACCAGAGCATCAGAAAAAAAGCTTTAATAATGTTGTTTAACCACACAAACAAACAGTGCTTAGCTAACGCTGGTTTGGTTGCCAGTGGGAGTGGCTGAAGCCAGAATACACTTCATGGATCACTTCTGAAGGACTTACAGGCTGAGCAGAAGCAAGCCTGTACAAGGAAACTCTAACCCAGGTATGTGTCACCTTGAGAGGACCCACAGTGCTGGTGGGGCATGCCTAAGCATCCAGCAGCCCAAAAGGAGGTGACAGGCCCTGTGGTGAAGTCTACTTGGTGAAGTCTAGAAGGGTCTTAGTGGGCAGATGCAGCTGCAAAAGCTGAGGCCGCCTCAGGTGGAGATTTCCTGGGTCTGTGGTGTGGCTGATGGCTTTTGGGGGGGTTTACAGAGCCCTGGCACATGTGGCAGGGAGGTGGGGATGAGAGGCAGCACACCCCACCCTGCCCATGAGTAGCAGAGCCCACCTCACCCCACACACGCTGCTGTTCTCTGCTCAGGAATCCAGAGCCAACCTGGAATGACAATCGCCAACCTGGAATGGCAATCACCAACCTGCATGAGATTTATGGGGAGAAGGACAAGGCAAACCAGGAGTAGAAGCACAGCCACATCAGTGGGTCTGTGCAGAGCAACCCAGCTCCTCTGCGCAGCCAGGGCAGGGAGAGGAAGGTTCCAGTGAGGACTCTGCACTGCCGTAGTCTGCTCTGCACGGGTGAGTCACCCTCCAAGCATGTCCCCAGGATCTGCTCTGCAGCTGCCAGTAAACATGCTGGGGTGCCAAGAGTAGCCGAGGAGAACAGCAGGACTGTGGTCAGAGGGGAGAAAATCGACTGGCAGCCGTGCCCTGACTGCAGCAAACCCTGGAACGGTGGCACAAACCCCTCCCCAGAGACAAGCCATCGGCCTGGGAGTGCTGGACTGGGCTGAGCAGAGGGCAACGCTGCTCCCATCATCATTTCCCCGAGCCCTCCAGTGCCCTGGGAGTCCCTTTTGCCTTTCCCTCCCCCTCCTCAGACGTCCTGGTTCCCAGGGGCCGGGGATCACCCGCTCTGACATGAGCAGCATGTCCCTGCGCTGCGAGCCCTGTGCTTTGGCAGCAGGCAGAGGATGTGGAGGGAAGGTCAGCAGCAGCACAGCACAGACACAGCACCCTGGTGTTTAACACTTGGCTCACCACAGACACCAGCACACTCACTGCGACTGACGGGGGGGTTTGGGAGCCATCGACCTATTGAAATTGAGAGCAGCCCTGCTGAGAAGGACCTGGGGGTCATGGGGGGTGAGAAGCTTCCCCTGAGCCAGCAGTGAGCTCTGGCAGCTGGGAAGGGCGATGGGATCCTGGGCTCCATCAGCAGAGGGGTGGCAGCAGGGACAGGGAGGGGATTGTCCCTCTCTGCTCTGCCCTGGGGAGGCCCCAGCTGGAGTCCTGTGTCCAGAGCTGGGGCCCCAGTACAAGGAAGATGTGGGACTGGTGGGGAGGGGTCAGAGGAGCCACGGAGATGCTCAGGGGGCTGGAGCAGCTCCCCTACGGAGAGAGGCTGAGGGAGCTGGTTGGATGGCCAGGTTGGATGGGGCCCTGGGCAGCCTTGTGTAGCTCCAGGCCTGGAGGTTGGTGTCCCTGCCTGTGGCACGGGGATGGAGCTCTGTGACCCTTGGGGGTCCCTTCCAACCCAGACCAGGCTGGGATTCTGTGATTCTATGAAATGGTCCCGGTATCTTCTGACAGCAGCACACACCTCTTGCGGGGCATTCTGGAGCCTTGTTTAGAAGGGTAATGGACTTGGGCGTCCCGATTTATACACTTTTTTCCCAATATTTTTCCCTATAACGGGAAAGGGGGTTTCACATGTGCAGGCATCAGGACCCAGCTGGTGTAAAGTGCTGTCTCCATACATTAGTGTCGCAGAAATAAAGGGTTTGGACCTGATTGAAAGCTCACTGGGGGTGGTGGGAAGCCTTTGTTTGGAGGGAGGTGTGGTGCAGGTCCCTGGCAAGCAACAGTGACTGTCACATTTCCTCTGGTGATACCAAACTCTGAGCAGAAGAGGAGGATCTTCCCTTCCCTGGTGACAGGTGCAGGAGGTGGCCACTCGTGCTTGCGTGGGGTTGCCAGAAATTTGCAGTTTTCAGGGTCTGACAGGGAGGAACACTTCTTTTCTCACTGGAGGCCATTGTTTGTGCCACATTTAATACCTGCACATCAACCCTTCAGCTTATTACTCACCCCTCCTCTGCTGTGGCGCTGGCCTGGGCCTCGCGAGAGCTGAGCAGCGCAGGTTTGTCATCGGAGCAGGGCAGGACGGGTGTCACCCCTGACTCACAGCGGAGGCATGAGGGGAGCAGCAGGCACAGGGCCAGGGTGCCATCCGCCTCTGCCCTTGTCCTAGAAATCAGGGGGTGTTCTGGGCACCTCAGGGTTTGAGAGAGGGCTGGGGAGCGCTTTCGGTGCCAGGGAGGTGGCTGGGGAGAGCGCAGAGCTCATCACCGCTACGAGCCAGGGCTGGTTTTGGCTGGACGAGCCTGGGCACAGTTGGATCCCCCGGGCAGCGTCGCTGCGAGTTGCTCCACACCGAACACAGGCGTCTCCTCAAACAGAGAACTTCCCCCAGAGGCTACCGCTCCGCTGCCCAGTAGTGACCCGAAACACTGGGGGTGTTGCAACATCTGGGGCTCTCTGCACCCAGAAGCGCCAGCGCTGGTGAATACAACACGCGTCTCGTCCCGCAGCCCACACACACGTGCCAGCCACCCACAGACGTGCAGTCCCGGTGTGTTTGTGAACAGAGCTCCTGTCACCTGTGGCTGGGGGGCCCGGGCAGCCTGTGCTGTATGACACAGGGTGCCTGCACACCCGCAGCCCCGCATGCCGACACGCTGCTGGGTGTGATCCCTCCGTCACACCTGCACAAGGTCTGTACAAGACAGAATCACAGAATCACAAGGTTGGAAAAGACCTTTAAGATCACCAAGTCCAACCATTTGCATCCTAAACTAAACCAGATCCCTAAGTACTTCATCTACCCTTTTTTTGAACACACCCAGGGAAGGTGACTCAGCCCCTCCCTGGGCAGCCTGTTCCAGCCCTGACAACTCTTTCAGTAACAAATGTTTTTCTAATGTCCAATCTGACCCTGCCCTGGGGCAGCTTGAGCCCATTGCCCCTTGTCCCATCTCCTGTCCCCTGGCTGAAGAGACCCTCGCCCACCTCTCTGCACCCTCCTGGCAGGGCAGGGGAGGTGGGGAGAAGGTCTCCCCTCAGCCTCCTCTTCTCCAGGCTCAACACCCCCAGCTCCCTCAGCTGCTCCTCAGAGGATTTGCCCTCCAGCCCCTTCCCCAGCCTGGCTGCCCTTCTCTGGACACGCTCCAGGCCCTCCATGTCCTTCTGGTAGTGAGGGGCCCAGAACTGGGCCCAGCACTCGAGGTGCGGCCTCCCCAGTGCCCAGTGCAGGGGCACAGTCCCCTCCCCAGCCCTGCTGGCCATGCTGGCTCTGGCACAAGCCAGGATGCCCTTGGCCTTCCTGGCCCCCCAGGCACACTGCTGGCTCGTGTTCAGTCACAGTCACCCAGCACCCCCAGGTCCTTCTCTGCCTGACAGCTCTCCAGACAGTCTCCCCCAGCCTGTAGCGCTGCCTGGGGTTGTTCTGTCCCATGTGCAGCACAAATCCAAACTAGAACAATACTCGATACAGTTATTGAGATTCCAATCATTAGCAGCATTTACATGCCACTCCCCAAGTGGAGACACTCAGGCACTAGTGACCTGGGATACGACACTCTCCTGGGACGTCTCCCAGTGGCTGACAGTATCCCCAAACGACCGGTCTCCAGAAACCAAATCCCAAGATACCCAAGGATACCAGATCCAGATGGGCATCCACCAACCCAGGAGCTCAAATAATAAATTTAAAGGGATACCTTAAAATCGGAGGATGGTCCTTGTCTGCTCCCACAGGGAGCTGAGCAGGGTGAGGAGTCCCTCTGGGAACTCCCGGGCGCGCCTGGGGAGCCCTGTTCCTTACCGGATCCTGCAGCCCAGCAGAGAGGGGCCCATCTGGGGTGCCAAACTGATGCCTCACAAAGCCAGGATCAAAACTCACCAGCCTGGGTGACTGTTAAGCAGGAATCCTTTATTGCAGCGCTGGGCACACACTGGGAGGAGCGATCGATCCCCTGTGTGCCCAGCGCTGCAGTAAAGGATCCCTGTTTCATAGCCAGTGAGGCCAGTGAGTTTCTGTTCTGGCTCTCTGAGGCATCAGGAGCAGAGCATCACCTGCTCCATCACCCCACCTCGAAGGAGCTGATGGATCTGAGGTTTTGTGGCACACTGAGGGCTCTGTCAGCCACACACATCAGATGGATTTCAACTGTGCTGGGCTGCTCTGCCGAGCGGTTTCAGCACCCACTGAGCCCTCTGCACTGCCGTGCTGATGCCTCGTCCCGAGCACTGTGCAATCAGGTCTCACTGCAATGTGGGGCTGCCCCACAGCGTGTCTCAGGACAAGCACAACACTAACACACAGCTTGAAATAGAAAGGAAAGCTACCCTCGGAGGGAGCGGTGCCTGCTGAGAGGAGTTATCTGCATGTGGGCTCTGTTAATGCTGCCTCTGTTTTCAGAGAGGCATGAGCAGGAAGGGGAGCTGCTGCAAGCACGGACATCCCTGAGCAACACGCATCCCTGAGCAACATGCACCCCTGAGCAAGGTGCATTCTTGAGCAGCATGCATCCCTGAGTGACACACATCCCTGAGCAGGGTGCATCCCTGAGCAATGCACATCCCTCAGCGATGAGCATCCCTGAGCAAGGCATATCCCTGAGCAAGGTGCATCCTTGAGCAAGGCACATCCCTGAGCAAGGCACATCCCTGAGCAAGGAGCATCCCTGAGCAACATGCATCCCTGAGCAAGGAGCATCCCTGAGCAAGGCACATCCCTGAGCGATGCACATCCCTGAGCAGCACGCATCCCTGAGCGATGGACATCCCTGAGTGATGCACATCCCTGAGCAGCACGCATCCCTGAGCAGCACACCTCTTGCCCTGCCATCGCTGCTTGGCTGCTCAGGCGAACCAGTGTCTGATCTCAGTGTGCTGTTCTGCAGCTGCCAAATAGCCCCGTTCAGTCGCCGAGGTGGGAGTGATCTCTAGCACACCCTGAAACACACAAAAGGTGGGGGTGTGGGTTTGGGGTTTTTCCCTTGCTTCGACTGTGTGTCAGGCCAGGCTGTACCCCGTGTGGGGTCCTGTCTCCAGGTGCTCACTCATGTCTGGCCCTGCTCCACGTCAGCACAATTTGCTTTCTTTTTCAATGATGAAAAATGTAGAGTGTCTTAAAAACAGCCTTTAGCTGCAAAATGTGTTCTGTGGAGCACATTTCCCTTCAATCCCAGTTTCTTATTTTCTCACGTCTGAAAGACAAAAGGCTTTCCCAGGGAGCAGTGTTGCAATCCTCTGTACAACGTTTCTCTACCAGCCTGGGCTTACTCTGACTTCCTTTCCGTTGTTTCAGCTAGAAGCTGTGCCCTTTAAAGGGCACGAATTACAGAGCTAACCTGAGAAGAGAGCTGTGAGACTCCGTTCTGCAGAGACCAGTGGCGAGGAGCTTGACCATGCGCCAGAAAAAGCATCTGAGCAGGGCTGTAATGGCAAAGTAGCACATGGCTACCATGGATTCAGGGATGTCTCACTGCAAGCAGAGCTATTTTTCAAAGACATGGGCAGCTTTTAACACGTTAGTCTCACTTTCAGCTTAACCAAGCACTAGCTGACTAAGTACAGGATGAACCAGACACTAACGAGGCTCATCCACCAGCCCTCATCACGCCAATCTACAATCACTCAGCCATGCGATGCTCTGCTGAGGAATAGTATTGTCTGCTCTTACCCCCATTCCCAGGCATGTCATGCTGCTGTGACTGGCAAAGTACTTGGCAGTGCCTGTTTCTAACTCTAGAGTGCAGTTAATAAGTGATTTGATTTGCATGTGTATAATATCTGAAAGGAGTACATGACTGCACCGACGTGCATCTCTGCATGCAAACACATTTTGCACAGGTGATTGTGCCATCACACGAGTGTGTGCTTAGACAAAGACCATGGTTTGTTTTCTCATGGCTGGCGTGCTGGAGAGGACAAGCTGAGAAGGACCTGGGGGTCACGGGGGGTGATAAGCTTCCCCTGAGCCAGCAGTGAGCTCTGGCAGCTGGGAAGGGCGATGGGATCCTGGGCTCCATCAGCAGAGGGGTGGCAGCAGGGACAGGGAGGGGATTGTCCCTCTCTGCTCTGCCCTGGGGAGGCCCCAGCTGGAGTCCTGTGTCCAGAGCTGGGCCCCAGTACAAGGAAGATGTGGGACTGGTGGGGAGGGGTCAGAGGAGCCACGGAGATGCTCAGGGGGCTGGAGCAGCTCCCCTACGGAGAGAGGCTGAGGGAGCTGGGTTGGGTCAGCCTGGAGCAGAGAAGGCTGTGGGGGGACCTCACTGCAGCCTTCCAGTCCCTGAAGGGAGCAGAGGAACAGGAGGGGAATGGGCTTGTGAAAGGGCAGAGACTGGCAGGACAAGGGGGCTGGAGTGAAGCTGGAGGAGGGAAGGGGGAGAGGAGAGACTGGGGGGAAGTTCTGTGCAGAGAGGGTGGTGAGGGGCTGGAAGGGGCTGCCCAGAGAGGGGGTGGGTGCCCCATCCCTGGGGGTGCTCAAGGCCAGGTTGGCTGGGGCCCTGGGCAGCCTTGTGTAGCTCCAGGCCTGGAGGTTGGTGTCCCTGCCTGTGGCAGGGGGCTGGAGCTCTGTGTCCCTTGGGGTCCCTTCCAACCCAGACCAGGCTGGGATTCTATGGTAATAACCCTTCTTCATTGCTGACACAGCCCTGTTTTTAAGCTCAATAATCAGACCAAAATTGTGGCGTGCACAGAGGACTACGCACTAACAAAACTCAGGCCCAACATCTTTATCCACAATAAGCACCCGGCCACCTCTCAGTCCTCCTGAGACTCAGTTTACCAGCAGCAAACGCAACTGCTTCCCCCAGAAATGCAGATGACAGCCTGGGGCTGCAGATCTGCAGGGATGGCAGATGTGTTACAGCTCATGAGAGCTGCCAGAGCCTGGCACTGTGATTTCCTTCTCTCTCAACAGGAATATCTGGTTTGCCAGAGATTTTTTCATAACCTGTCACAAGTGCAGAGGGAAATAATATGGAAGCACTCTCTAATTACTGATGCCTCCTTTCACCAGCAGCTGCTGAAAGTATATGAGAAGCGTTAGATACATGGGGCAGACTGTCTGGAGAGCTGTCAGAGAAAGACCTGGGGTTGTTGGGTGACTGTGACTGAACATGAGCCAGCAGTGTGCCTGGGGGGCCAGGAAGGCCAAGGGCATCCTGGCTTGTGCCAGAGCCAGCGTGGCCAGCAGGTCTGGGGAGGGGATTGTGCCCCTGCACTGGGCACTGGGGAGGCTGCACCTCAAGTGCTGGGCCCAGTTCTGGGCCCCTCACTGCCAGAAGGACATGGAGGGCCTGGAGCGTGTCCAGAGAAGGGCAGCCAGGCTGGGGAAGGGGCTGGAGGGCAAATCCTCTGAGGAGCCGCTGGGGGAGCTGGGGGTGTTCAGCCTGGAGGAGGCTGAGGGGAGACCTTCTCCCCACCTCCCCTGCCCTGCCAGGAGGGTGCAGAGAGGTGGGCGAGGGTCTCTTCAGCCAGGGGACAGGAGATGGGACAAGGGGCAATGGGCTCAAGCTGCCCCAGGGCAGGGTCAGCTCAGCTGGGAGGGCAAAGTTCTTCCCTGGCAGAGCTGTCAGGGCCTGGCCCAGGCTGCCCAGGGAGGGGCTGAGTCCCCGGCCCTGGGTGTGTTTAACAGGCGGGGAGATGAGGGGCTCAGGGATCTGGTTTAGCACAGGACAGGGACGGGTGGACTCCATGGGCTTAAGGGGCTTTTCCAAGGCTGTGACTGTGATTCTGTAAAGGCTCTCGCTGCGGCTACCCCTTTGAAGGCTGCACAAAGGCATGCAGAAGAGCTGTTCCTCACTTTCCTGGCCCCAGAAATCCTCCAAGGTTTCTACCAAAATTCTGTGTTAAGCTTAATATTTTGCTGTGTAAGTTCAGCGTGAATTAAGTGTATCTTTTAGTGCTGTTCTGCTTTAAATTGTTATTCCTTAGTCATCAGTCTCTTATTTTAGCTGGGAGTCGCGGGAATGTTGGTTAGTGAAATAGCTCATTGCATCATATCCTTGTGCAAGAGCCTTGAGACAGACATATGTGTTGCATGTATGTATGCACCTCAGGTAAACCAGCCGAGCGCAGGTTCTGGTTGTGCTGTTTGAATTAGTCATAGACTGTAGTTCAATCTGTCCTGGGCTTCTTCCACCCTAATTATGTGTATATCAGGAAGAAGCAGGCAGTCACCTGCCCTGGATGTGTTTAAAAAAAGGGTAGATGAAGTACTTAGGGATATGGTTTAGCTTAGGATGACAGTTGTTGGACTTCATGATCTTCAAAGACTTGATGATCTTGTGATTCTGTGATTCTGTGAAAACGATGTGGGGAAAGAGACGTGTGGTCATGTAAAACCTTCAGACTCACAGCATCACTGGGTTGGAAAAGCCCTTTAAGCTGATGGAGTCCACCCGTCCCTGTCCTGTGCTAAACCAGATCCCTGAGCCCCTCATCTCCCCGCCTGTTAAACACACCCAGGGCCGGGGACTCAGCCCCTCCCTGGGCAGCCTGGGCCAGGCCCTGACAGCTCTGCCAGGGAAGAACTTTGCCCTCCCAGCTGAGCTGACCCTGCCCTGGGGCAGCTTGAGCCCATTGCCCCTTGTCCCATCTCCTGTCCCCTGGCTGAAGAGACCCTCGCCCACCTCTCTGCACCCTCCTGGCAGGGCAGGGGAGGTGGGGAGAAGGTCTCCCCTCAGCCTCCTCTTCTCCAGGCTGAACACCCCCAGCTCCCTCAGCCGAGGGTATTTTCATTACCCCGGGATGCCCCATCACACATCACCCACACAAACAATTCACTATATCTTTTCCAAAAAATACAAGTAATTTTTATCTTGTTTTACCGGAGGTGTTTTAGAAAACAGCTGCTATTCTGCACAACCCTTCCTCTACTGAACTATTAATCCCAAGAATTTTGGGATTAATTTAACCTGGAGGAGAGCACAGCCCTGAGGGCACCATCCTGCCCTGATGATTAGGGATAAGCACAGCTGAATGCTGTTCCTCTCCAGGAAATCGTCATTCCTGCCGCAAACGGAGATTAAGTGGGAAAAAGCCCAACAATTACATGGAAGTTTTAATCTCTTCAGTGCGTTTTATGATGTCCAAGATCGGGTGCTGGCAGAAATAAAAACATTCTGCACATTTCTGTGTGTGGAAAATGCAACCTGTGCTCAAAAGGCATGTACTGTGGTTCATTAGCAGGATCTTCTCTGGGTTTTGAGACCTTCTCCTGCACAGACTCTGAAGTGTGCTTCCAAGCACACAGGCTGATTTTGATCTGACCTCACACAGAGCTCTTCAGTGCTCTCCTTATCTGTGTTTTCTACTTCCAAAGATAAGCCCACAGTTTGATAACCTGAGAGAAATGCTATCACGATTCTCCCAGGCAGAAATCCTCACATACCAGGTTTATAAAAATCAGAACTCAGGCATGCATTTTGCTCAATTTCACCATTTTTTAATTATTTTTTTTCCACACTTGACAGAATACACCTCAGCTCAGGAGAGTTCTTTTCACGGCGAAGCAGCAGAGAGAGAAGAGCTGGAGGTGGGCACTCCTACATAGCTGCGATGTTTGACATTCACAGGGGTAACTCCCGGCTCTCTGTGCTGTGCTGTCTGTAGTCAGGCCAGGGAAATGCCAGCTTTTTCCTAAAAGCTGAATTTATACTGAAGCAAAACAATGGTTGGAAGCACACCGACTGCTAGAGCTTTTCTGGGCATGTGGTGGTCTGATCTGAGCTCATCTGCTGGCTCCCAAGGCTGATGGCACAGTTTGGCTTCCCCCAGAGAAACAGGCTGTGGGAGAAAGAGAGGACCAAACGCACGGGGTGGGATGGAGCTGTGCATGATGAAGGATACAACACAGATTTTTTTCACTGATGACTGTACACAACACGTTCTCCTGAAGGTTTGGGATTTTCCCTACCTCAGTGTAATGATATAGAACATCTGGATATATAAAAACTTACGAATCAACCAAATTCAGCTCCAATAATTATTCTTAATTTCCAAGGTGGGTTGGTTTTGGTTCTTTGTTTTGTTTTTTAATTAAAGTTCAGCTCAGCATTTAAGGGATTTAAAAAATTAATTCCAAGGAAGACTATGGAATCAATTCTGATTTTCTCTTGGTGCCAAAGCTTGGGATTTCTGGCACTGTCAAGGAAATTTTGATTCAGCAGTGGGATGGAGTCCAGCAGGAAATCTTCAAACCACACTAAACAAGCAGAGGGCATAACATTTATATGCTAAAAGAACAGGTTTAGAACACGTACTTCATGAACAAAAACAGTAGAGGAAGAAATGACACATACTTGTCCTTCTTTGTTATTGCTGGTGTGTTAAAACAGGGTGGGACTGCACGCACCAGAGTGAAGGAGGGGGAAGCAAATCCTGATGGGCTTGGTCTGGGGAGGAAGAAAACAGAATAAAAACTTGTGACAAGTTTCTTGGTAAACCAGAAGAGGAGGAGGAAAGAGATTAAACAAACCACTTGCTGTGAATGGCTTTTGTACTTACTTTTAGAATTTTTGTTTTAAACTACCCTAGATAAAAATCCAATTACACAAGAGAATTTGTACTTTATTTTGCAAATTTGGTGAGTGACTCATAAACTTGCAGTAGTCCTATTATGCAAGTTATAGTAATAAAAGAAGTATGCTTGGCAAAAATTTCATCTGGCTCCAGCCAGAATTTTGAGCACCTTTTTATTCAGAGGCATTTGACATCAACTGGTGCCCTTTGGAGACAGAGTATGGTAGGAAGAAATTAGACTGTGATTATGGATTCCAATTTTAGCCTCCTGATACCTTGAACTAAATCATAGAATCATAGAATCACAGAATCACAGGGGTTGGAAGGGACCCCCAGAGCCCCTGGGGTCCAACCCCCTGCCAAAGCAGGGTCCCTGGGACAGGGCGCACAGGGCGGCGTCCAGACGGGGCTGGAATCTCTCCAGAGAAGGAGACTCCACACCCCCTGGGCAGCCTGTCCCAGGGCTCCCTCACCCTCAGCGGGAAGAAGTTCTGCCCCACATTGGGGGGGAACTCCCTGTGCTCCAACTTGAGCCCATCGCCCCTTGTCCTGTCCCCACAGACACTGAGCAGAGGCTGCCCATGTCCCGTGTGTCCCACCCTTCAGCTATTGATCCCCATTGATCAGATCCCCTCTCAGTCTCTTCTCTCCAGGCTGAACAGCCCCAGCTCACTCAGCCTTTCCTCACAGGGGAGATGCTCCAGGCCCTTCATCCCCTTCGCAGCCTCCTCTGGACTCTCTCCAGGAGACCCCTGGCTGTTTGATCCCAGGGAGCCCAGCCCTGGACACAACACTCCAGGTGGGGCCTGACCAGGGCAGAGCAGAGGGGGAAATGGAAATGTATCTGATGAAACGCATCCCTAAGTGACTACTAAAAGCGTACAAAGTGCTTTAAGATACTCACTGGGCTTACACATTGTGACAGTAAAGAACCTGTGATCCTGACGCAGCCACCTATCGCTGCTCCAGACAATAGACATCAAACTAACAGTATGTCTGGACTATCCATTGCCTCCTGCATCCATTTCCCCTGTGACCAGCACCAGAGCACCTCAGCAGGCAGCAGGGCCTTTGTCCGCTCGCAGACGCTGTCATGGAGTTAAGCAGAAAACACAACAGAAGACAGGACGTGACTCTGAAATCACACCCTTGTGTGCTACCAAAGCTGCAAGGAAAAATTCTTTTTCCCTGATTAAAGATACCGAGTGTCAGAGCCGTTGGGGTAATTACTAGCATACTCCCCTGAGAGGCGCACGCCGTTGCGGTGGTGTTGAGGCCTGCGGCAGCTCCGGCGCTGACTCAGGCACCCGGCAGCTGAGGTGGCTTCTGCTAGAGGAACAAGTATCTCATTTTCACTCCTCTGGTAGATGCGTGCTGTCCACATCCTTTCTAATCTAAACTACTTAAGAAAAAATGAATGCAGAAGTTGCCAATAAACAATGGTTTCTTAAAGCCCCAAACTGGAGGAGCCTTCTAATACAAACAGCCGTGCCGACCCCTCTGCCCCAAAGCAAGATTTCCTTGCAAGGCTGGAGCCCAGCCAGCTTCAGAAACTGCAGACTCAGCAGCATCTGTGGGAGCTGGAGCACAAATCAGGGTAGCTCTCCTCCATCCTGCAGCTATCCAGCATTCCAATCTCATCCATCTACCAAGCTTCTTCTCAGGAGAGCTCAGAATTGAGGGTGTGCTTCTGGATCAGAAGAACTCTCAACATCCAGCACGATACAGAGTAGTACCTTAGAATCATAGACTCACAGCCTGGTCTGCGTTGGAAGGGACCTCAAGGGTCACAGAGCTCCAACCCCCTGCCACAGGCAGGGACAACAACCTCCAGGCCTGGAGCTAAACAAAGCTGCCCAGGGCCCCAGCCAACCTGGCCTTGAACACCCCCAGGGACGGGGCACCCACCCCCTCTCTGGGCAGCCCCTTCCAGCCCCTCACCACTCTCTCTGCACAGAACTTCCCCCAGTCTCTCCTCTCCCCCTTCCCTCCTCCAGCTTCACTCCAGCCCCCTTGTCCTGCCAGTCTCTGCCCTTTCACAAGCCCATTCCCCTCCTGTTCCTCTGCTCCCTTCAGGGACGGGAAGGCTGCAGTGAGGTCCCCCCACAGCCTTCTCTTCTCCAGGCTGACCCAGCCCAGCTCCCTCAGCCTCTCTCCGTAGGGGAGCTGCTCCAGCCCCCTGAGCATCTTCGTGGCTCCTCTGACCCCTCCCCACCAGTCCCACATCTTCCTTGTACTGGGGCCCCAGCTCTGGACACAGGACTCCAGCTGGGGCCTCCCCAGGGCAGAGCAGAGAGGGACAATCCCCTCCCTGTCCCTGCTGCCACCCCTCTGCTGATGGAGCCCAGGATCCCATCGCCCTTCCCAGCTGCCAGAGCTCACTGCTGGCTCAGGGGAAGCTCCTCACCCCCCATGACCCCCAGGTCCTTCTCAGCAGGGCTGCTCTCCAGGCGCTCCTCTCCCAGACTGTATCTATTGTCTGGGATTGCTCTGGCCCAAGTGCACCTTGGTATCACCCAGGGTTTCGTGCTTTGCTGCCTCGTTACTGCAGAACTCCCCAATTTCAGTCTCTGTCAGCTCCCGTTGCTCCTTATCAGGCAGCAGCAGCCTGAAGCAGTGCGAGGGCTTCCAGGAGTGTCAGGAGGGAGGGCCGGCTGCCTGCTGCTGAGGAATGCCGTTCAGTCTGTTCCACCTGTCAGGGTGCCCCTAGAGCCTGGTGTGACAGCCAGGCATGAAGCGCTTCCTTGGGCTTCACCTGCTGCCGGGCACCTTGCCTGACTGTGCAGCCCCGTAAGCTGGGCCACGGAAGGGAACTGCCTGGCACTTCCGCGCCCCGGTGCAGGAGGAGCGTGGGGACGGTCTGGGTGATGAGAATTTTAGGCAGGGCACCCACCGAACTGAATGCAAAACGCAGACGAGGCACAGGTAGAAGCGCTGCAAAGACCAGACATGAATCTGCACGGGGGTAATCAGAAGGGAAGAGCAGGACGGCCTTAGGCCAACGGCACGTCTGAGCCCTGTATCCTCTCTGGAGGTAAAAGCCATTTCCCCAAGGCCTCAAGGGCTTCACCCTCACCCACGCGTCTCCTTCTCCCCGTCTGACAGGACAGGACGAGGCACGAGCACCCATTTGGTTCACAGACATCCCACTGATACAGCCCTGCTGCCTCTTCCCAGAGGGAGCAGGGAGCAGCTGCCTCCACAGGCAGCTTCCCCTGAAGCCTCGGACACTTCTGCTTCACCCTGCTGATAAACACAGACTCCTCTCACGTGCCGGTGTCCAGGAGCTGCTCCCATGGCTATTTCACCCCGCTGGCCTAACCCTGGGACGCCCTGGCACACACCACCTCAGACACCTATTTCTTTAATTAAGCTGCACACAAGTAAGACCAGGGAAAGACAAAGGTCATGGGCCATGTTCATTCCTGTTAATGACCTTTGACCTGGACAGGCTGGAGAGCTGGGCAGGGAGACACCAGATGGGGTTTGATAAAAGCAAGTGTAGAGTCTTGCCCTGGGGAGCAATAACTGCTGGAATCAGGACAGGCTGGGGGTGAGCTGCTGGAGAGGAGCTCTGTGGAGAAGGACCTGGGGGTGCTGGTGGGTGACAGGGTGGCCATGAGCCAGCAGTGTGCCCTGGGGGCCAAGAAGGCCAGTGGGATCCTGGGGGCATCAAGAGGAGTGTGGGCAGCAGGTCACAGGAGGGGATCCTCCCCCTCTGCTCTGCCCTGGTCAGGCCCCACCTGGAGTGTTGTGTCCAGTGCTGGGCTCCCTGGGATCAAACAGCCAGGGGTCTCCTGGAGAGAGTCCAGAGGAGGCTGCGAAGGGGATGAAGGGCCTGGAGCATCTCCCCTGTGAGGAAAGGCTGAGTGAGCTGGGGCTGTTCAGCCTGGAGAGAAGAGACTGAGAGGGGATCTGATCAATGCGGATCAACAGCTGAAGGATGGGACACAGGGGACATGGGCAGCCTCTGCTCAGTGTCTGGAGGCCCATTCCAACCACAACAGCTCTGTGAGTCTGTATGAACGTGTGTGGAAGTACATGCAGACAGGCAGCAACACTGCGAACACTTTCACAGAATCACCAGGGTGGAAAAGACCTTTAAGATCATCAAGTCCAACCGTTTCTCAGGAGCATTTGCTGCTCCACTCACTCTTCTGAGAAACTGGCTGCCACTGGCCTGGACAGGGGGACCCTCAGCTGGGTTAGAAACTGGCTGGCTGGCCGGGCCCAAAGGGGGAATGGAGCCAAATCCAGCTGGAGGCCGGTCACGAGTGGCGTCCCCAGGGCTCAGTGCTGGGTCCAGTTCTGTTCAGCATCTGTATCAGTGACCTGGATGGAGGGATGGGATGTTCCCTCAGTGGGTTTGGGGGTGACACTGAGCTGGGAGGAAGTGTTGATCTGCCTGAGGGTGGGGAGGCTCTTCAGAGGGACCTGAACAGGCTGGGCCCATGGGCTGAGACCAAGGGGATGAGGTTTAACAAGGCCAAGGGCAGAGTCCTGCACACGGGACAGAACAACCCCAGGCAGCGCTACAGGCTGGGGGAGACTGTCTGGAGAGCTGTCAGGCAGAGAAGGACCTGGGGGTGCTGGGTGACTGGGACTGAACACGAGCCAGCAGTGTGCCCGGGGGGCCAGGAAGGCCAAGGGCATCCTGGCTTGTGCCAGAGCCAGCGTGGCCAGCAGGGCTGGGGAGGGGATTGTGCCCCTGCACTGGGCACTGGGGAGGCCGCACCTCGAGTGCTGGGCCCAGTTCTGGGCCCCTCACTGCCAGAAGGACATGGAGGGCCTGGAGCGTGTCCAGAGAAGGGCAGCCAGGCTGGGGAAGGGGCTGGAGGACAAATCCTCTGAGGAGCGGCTGAGGGAGCTGGGGGTGTTCAGCCTGGAGAAGAGGAGGCTGAGGGAAGACCTTATCACCCCCTACAACTATCTGAAGGGAGGTTATAGAGAGATAGGTGATGGTCTCTTCAGCCAGGGGACAGGAGATGGGACAAGGGGCAATGGGCTCAAGCTGCCCCAGGGCAGGGTCAGATTGGATGTTAGAAAAAAATGTTTCACTGAAAGAGTTGTCAGGGCTGGAACAGGCTGCCCAGGGAGGGGCTGAGTCACCTTCCCTGGGTGTGTTCAAAAAAAGGGGAGATGAGGTACTTAGGGATCTGGTTTAGTTT